>JBBPMC010001545.1:0-10302 GCA_038090115.1 Strobilomyces echinocephalus | reverse complement strand
CGTCTCCTCGCGCCGAGACGGCGTCCACCCTCCCCTCTCGTGTCTGCCCGCGTCCCACCACGCCCAGCGCCACCTCGCGCCCATTCGTGCCGCCAGGCCCAACCGAGCGGGAGGTGCGTCACCCCCGCTCCCTCGTGCCCTACCGTCGTCTAACGCCCCCCCACGCATCTCCTCGCGCCGAGACGGTGTCCACCGTCCCCTCTCGCGTCGGCTCGCATCCCACCATCACCCAGCCCCTCTGCCTCCCGTTTTCGGGCGTCGACGCTCGTCCGTCGCCCCCATCGTGTCCACTCGGGCCCGAACGCTCGACCAACCCCTCGCCTCCCATTTCCGGGCGTCGACGCTCGCCCATCGCCCTCGTCGTGTCCACTCGAGCCCGAACGCTCGACGAACGCCCCGCCTCCCATTTTCGGGCATGGCCGCTCGCCCGTCGCCCCTGTCGAGTCCACTCGAGCCCGAACGCTCGACGAACGCCCCGCCTCCCATTTTCGGGCATAGCCGCTCGCCCGTCACCCCCGTCGCGTCCACTCCGAGGAGCCCGAACGACATCGACACGACGCCACGACACGACAACACCACGACACATGTCGTGGTGTTGTCGTGTCGCTGTTGTAACGAATTCGACATACATAGCATACCATGTACTTGTAGAATAGTATAATATAAAAATTTAATCCTATAGTCTGTGCAGTAAGAGCAGGGAATGGAGCAGTCCCACAGACTTGTACAGTACGGTACAGCGCGCCAGCGGGTGCAGGATTACATAATCTGCACAGCGCTGTGGACCACTGTGCCCGCGCTGTGACAGCACTAGACAGGGGGGGACCTTCCTGTGGCACTGTAGCCCCTGTCCAGCACTGGGCAGTGCTGGACAGGGGCTGAGTGATTTACAGATGTAACTTGTTTTAGTCGAGTCACTAGCCCCGAACCAGACGGAGGACAGTAAGTAGGAAGTACCTTTCCAACTAATGAGGAGCGGGCGTTTGTTGGCACGTAAAGTAGTCTTGGTGTTTCTTAAATTGGCAAGGGCCGCAAGGCGGCTCGATTTACCGGTGAGTCACTTTACGTTGGATCAATATTTCGACCCCTAGATCGGAAGAAGTCGAGTCATTGACTTAGCACATGTCTGACTCGACCAACGAGGGTCTTATGACGTGCCATTATATAGCTCCGCTTCCGCGTCAGCCCCAAATTGCTAATTTCGACCAGGTTGATTCAGAGGGGCTTTAGTAGTCACCAGGTCCAACCGACAACTCTCACCATGAACTTCTCTGAAGACTCGGACTATGAGCCAGGAAAACAATTCTCAGACCCGAAAGTAGTCGCACTGAGGGCCGCGCTTGGCAATCGCGATCCATTCTACAGTGGGATCTGTACCTTGCCCTCTCATCAACGTCTTTTGTATTACGGTCACGATGACTTGTCTCCGAGTCGGTGAGCTGCTCTACCGAATTGTGTGCCGCTTTGCGTCTCACCGCAGGTGTAGTCGCATCGACTTGTCAAAGGCTGGAGCAGATGACCTAGATGCATTGTACCGTGCTTGCAAACCTGCTGAATTTGGCCGCAACGGAGAGAATGTTTTCGATGAGTCTTATAGGAAAGCGGGAAAAATGGATCTCAATTCTTTCGCGACGCTCTTCGATCCACGCGATCTCGGTATCCACGAACAGGTATCCAAGGCATTGCTCACTCAGAGCCACGCGACGATGAACGTCGAGTTGTACAAGTTGAACGTCTACGGTATGCTTGTCAGCTTCATTGTCGCAGACTCGTACTCATTGAATCGTAGGAACGGGCGATTTCTTCAAGGCACACAAGGACACGCCGCGTGGTCAGGACATGTTCGGATCCTTGGTCGTCGTCCTTCCCACTTCGCACGAGGGTGGTCAATTCGTACTTCGTCAGGGAGAGAAGGAGTGGACTTTCGATTTCACAGAAAAATTTGCAGCCGCCGCGGAGCCATCCGCTTGCTTCATTGCCTTCTTTGGCGATATCGAGCATGAAGTCTTGCCTGTCACATCTGGTTACCGCGTCACCCTCACCTACAATCTGTACCACAACTTGAAACCCCTCCACCCCAGCTCGTTGTCCATTCCGACTCCATTCCAGGTCAAACTCAGGCAGGCGCTCATCGATCTTGTCAACGACAAGTCGAAGCTGCCGAACGGCGGGTATCTTGGATTCGGCCTCGTCCACGAGTACGTCCACACTGGTCGCAATCTGATCGAGCCGCTGCTGGACCAGCTGAAAGGATCAGACCGGGCGCTGGCGGATGTGTGCGATGACCTCGGCCTCCGTTATTCTCTCAAACTCTTTTATCGCGGGATCGCCGGGCGGCGATTCAACCTCATCACCACCAAGGAACTCGATGTAGATGAAAATGCGATGGATTCTGAAGAAGCGACGTCCAGTCAATTCCTTGAACAGGCCCTCAAGGGCCTGACCGCCGAGCAGGTAGAAGGCGTCAATCTCGTCGGAGGGCACCCGTTCGATCCGAAGATTTGGGAAGGAAATAGAGATTACTACGGATATGGCTCGTGGCTGAAACCACTTTACAAGACCCCAATCACGGAGGTAATGGAGATCACGCGGATGATATCGTCAGTGGATGTGAAGGCCTCATTCATGACGTACGGAAACCAGGCCGAAATGGAGTACTTTTACGGAACAGCGTGCATGTTGATCGCGGTGGACCCAGCGGAGACGCGCGACTTGGTCGGGATGTGAAGATCGTCGTGTAATACTACTCCTTTCAAGATTCGGTTGTAAGCTAGTTACGAAGGTTGTCGATGTCTCCGCAATTCGTTCGATACATGAACTTTGTCCGAAGCGTATCATGAGATAGACATGCAGTAGTACCTCCATACCGCCGAGGCCATCGAGGACGTCGATGACGCTGTCACCCGTCGTCTCATCCAAAACTGTCGACATCAACCAGAACAGTGCGCATGTGGCCATCTTCTTCTCCATGATGCGATCGTACTTACTTGTGTTTCTTCGTGGCGGCCTTGAGTCCGTGCCAAGGGACGGCACCGCGGAGGGAGTACATGAGCATGTATGCAAGGGACTCTAGATCGTCGCGACGGGCCTGCTCAACGCCAAAGTGTGGCGTGATATCCGTGAAAAAGGTGAATGAAACGACAGTATGGAAGAAGCAAGCGAGCTTCCAAGTTGGTCAGCGAGGAGTAAGACAGTCTTCAGGCTGAACTTGCAGTTGCGAAAGTTGAAGAGATCCTCAAAAGAGGGCCCAAGGAGATCCAAGACCATCGCGTTATAATTGCACTCGGTGCCGAACCACCTGACGAATGGGACACCGACACCGCCTGCTACACTAGCGCACGTTGACTACTGATCTGCTGCAATGAGCGAGGCGAGAGGAATAAGGAGCAGGCCAAGCACGCTTTCGTCATCTGTCGGTGCTCAGTCAGACGTGTGTCGTACCACAGCGAAGGACGCTCACCAGGCCATGAGGGGGATGCGTGTCACCCACGTCACTCCCTTGGGAGGGATGTAACACGCTTGGCGTTGGAATCAATGAGGTTTCTTCACACCACATGTGGGAATTGTGTCAGTTCAAGTCCGATGCAAGTCTTAAAACGTCTCACGTTGCATAGGCGCTCACTGAGACAAAAGGACAAGGGAAAAAGCACGCGCATGCCGCCAGCACAGAAGTTGGACGCGTCCGACGCGAGCCACGTCGCGACGCCCAGCATCGACTCGGAGTCGAGCCAACCGAGACGTCCCATTGGATCGACCATTTCAAGTGGAGGCTGTTTGTGTAAGTCCCGCCTCTGAGCGTCTCTGTCGGTGCTTTACCCTGTTCGTGATGCTCTCCGACATGGACGCGATCAGGAATCAGGATAATGCTTCCCCCGCGGCCAAACCCTTTCTGTCCGTGTAATCCGACTGGTCCGATTCACAGCTAGTTTTGGCGTAGCGGGGTGAGTCACACTAGCGGCGGCTGTCCACGTACTTACATATGTAGTAGGGGTCCAGGTAGTCGACTTCCAATGGTGGGCTCGGCGGTTCCCGGCGGGAGCATTTGCCGAGCAACCATCAGAAGTCGTCCGCATCAGACGACATCTTAGACTTCTTCCGATCTTTTTGACTGCCAGTGACTCGACCAACGGCTGAGGCCTAGATCTCAATTGCCACATGCCATTACTTAAAGCTTCCCATAAATTGTAAGTCCTTGAAATGGGAATGACTCGGCAGTCTATTTCAACGTAACCGAGCACAAGGGAAGCATCATGGAGACGGCAATTACGTGCTTCACCTTCACCAGGCCAGTGAACTATTACATGTAATCCGCTGACACGAGTCAAGTCGAAAGCTACAGAGATTGCCTGTCGTGGCGCGCCGAACTCTCACTCGATATGGAATGCAAAAAAATCTATAAAGCTGGGCTGGACACAATTTCAGACCGCATTCAATTCCCTCCTCGCCATGACTTCCCGCCAAAAGTTCCAACCAAAACACTTCTCAGATCCCAAAGTCATCGCTTTGCAGGCCGCATTGCGCGACCGCGACCCGTTCTATAGCGGAATATGCACCATCCCTGACCATCAACGCCTTCTGTACTACACCCACAACGATGCACAACGGTGAGCTCGGCTGGGTCCAACCTGGTCCCCGCGCCTAACCATTTTATAGTCGTGTTGATTTCTCCAATGCGGAAGCGGTCGACCTTGAGGCGCTGTACCGTGCTTGCAAACCAGCCGAGTTTGGCCGCAACGGAGAGAATGTCCTCGACGCGTCCTACAGGAAAGCGGGCAAGATGGATCTCGCCTCTTTTGCGACGCTCTTCGATCCACGCGATCTCGGTATCCACGAACAGGTATCCAAGGCATTGCTCACTCAGAGCCACGCGACGATGAACGTCGAGTTGTACAAGTTGAACGTCTACGGTGAGCTTTTCAGCTTCTTCATTGTCGTAGGCTCGTACTCATTGGATCGTAGGAACGGGCGATTTCTTCAGGGCACACAAGGACACGCCGCGTGGTCAGGACATGTTCGGATCCTTGGTCGTCGTCCTTCCCACTTTGCACGAGGGTGGTCAATTCGTACTTCGTCAGGGAGAGAAGGAGTGGACTTTCGATTTCACAGACAAGTTTACGTCCGCCACGGAGCCCTCCGCTTGCTTCATTGCCTTCTTTGGCGATATCGAGCATGAAGTCTTGCCTGTCACGTCCGGTTATCGCGTCACCCTCACCTACAATCTGTACCACAAACCCCTCCACCCCAGCTCCTTGTCCATTCCAACTCCATTCCAGGTCAAACTCAGACAGGCGCTCGTCGATCTAGTCAACGACAAGTCGAAGCTCCCTAACGGCGGGTATCTCGGATTCGGCCTCGTCCACGAGTACGTCCATACGGGTCGCAATCTGCTCGAGCCGTTGCTGGGTCAGCTGAAAGGATCAGACCGCGCGCTGGCTGATGTGTGCGATGACCTCGGTCTCCGCTATTGCCTTCGTCTCTTCTATCGCGGGGTCGCCGATGAGCAATTGAACCTCGTCAGCACCAAGGAAATCCATGTGCCCGAATATGGAATTGACTCTGAATCCCCATCCAGTCAGTACCTTGAACTGGCCCTCGAGGGCTCGACCGTCGAGCAGGTAGAAGGTGTCGTTCTTGTCGGAGGGCGCTACCCGTTCGATCAGAAGATTTTGGAGGATGACAACAATGATTATTACTACGGATACGGCTCGTGGCTGAAACCATTTTTCAAGACGCCGATCACGGAGGTATTGGAGATCACGCGGATGGAATCGTCAGTGGACATCACGGACACGTTCATGACGTACGGCAACGAGGCTGAGCTGAACTACTTTTATGGAACAGCGTGCATGTTGATCGCGATGGACCCGGCGGAGAGGCGAGACCTGGCTGGGATGTGAAGATAATCGTGTAATATGTACAATTGTAAGTTAGTTACGAGGTCGGTCGAGTGTCTCCGCGGTTCATTCGGGTCATATTTTCATCCGTTCATTGTCGTTTTCGAGTTGAACTTCGAGTCGAGCCTTTAATCGAATCGTCGGGGGAATTCGATCGGCAAACCTCGAGAAAATGGAGTCAATGAATACGTCTTATTAGACATGTTGATTGCAGCCGGATTATCAGGACTCGGGGAATGCATAGTTGATACAAGTCTGTCCAGACCGTACACTATACACCGCCAGTAGTACAGGACTCCGTGATCTATAACGCGTAACTGTCGACGTCTACTCGAGTCATCATAATATAGAGCGCGTGGATTTCAGACACGTACACGAGGCCAGGGAGAAGCATGGATAGAGTGGTTTCTCGAGTTCGGCGTTGATGAGGTCGTAGCAGTTTTGTTTGCGCTGGTTCAAGAGCGTCGGGGTTCCTGGACAAACAAAAGTGCACCAACTACCTCGCGAAGGGCGGATGAATGGCTGGGAGACGCACGTTCATTGCGGCTCAGAGTAGTTCCAGTGGTTCGAAACGCTACGGCGAGCGCGGTCGTCGCTTGTCAGAACTAAATAAGAAATATTGACGGCGATGTGATCAAAGAGGCCCGAGGGTGACTCGGAGATCGCACGACAACCACTTACAGAAATAGTTGTTGTCTTGGCATCTGCGTTTGGCCTAGTGGGATTAGGGGAACCCGGAAAAGACAAGAACATCCACCGTAAGAGAAGAGTACATGGGAGATACCTGGAGTCGCCGCGGGGCGCGTTGATGTGGACCCCCGCGCAACCCCCGCGTATCATGTGCCGGAAATGGTATAATAGGGACCGAGCTTCAAGCCTTAAGTATCAAGCGAACGAAGACTCTGTGAGTAGCGCCAACTCTCCACTCTCCACACAATGGCATCATCGTAAGTATGATTGACGACAAACTTTTGCAGCTGTATTCACGGTGCGGATGACAGAAAAACACAATCTACGTCACCTCTTGCCCCGTTGGGCATCGAGGCAGCTCTCAAGGCGAAGCAAGATCCCTCTTTCGTCGCTCGCCCGAAGATATTTGACGAATTCGCGCTCACGGATCGCGTCGGGCTCGTATCTGGCGGCAACAGGGGACTTGGGCTAGAAATGGCCATTGCATTCGCCGAGGCGGGTGCGCGGGTCATTTATTGCTTCGATCTTCCCAAGGAACCATCCGAAGAATTCAAGGCATCTCAGGACTACGTGAGCAAGCTTGACAACGGGTCGAGGTTGGAGTATTTTAGCGCGGATGTAAGGAACCAGGAACTGCTTTGGAGAAAGACAGAAGAGATCGGAAACAAGGAGCAGCGATTAGACTTTTGTGTTGCAGCCGCAGGAATCTTGAAGCCAGAAATTGGCTGCTTGGAGTATACTGAAGCAGAGTTCCGGGAGGTAGGTGGGCATGAAAGGGCTGAGACGACGTTGATCATCCTTGCTGTGTAGGTAATGGAGGTGAACACGGCGGGCGTACTGTTTACCGCGCAAGCAGCTGGACGACAGATGAAACGGTTTGAACGCGGGGGAAGCATTATCCTGATCGCATCTATTTCGGGGAGCGTCACGAACAGGGTGAGCATAGACAGAGACATTCAGCTCCGGGACTTACACGTGTATAGGATCAGGCGTGGTTGGCGTACAACACATCAAAGTCCGCGGTGCTGCAGATGGCGCGTAGCATGGCATGCGAGCTGGGTCCGCAAGGCATCCGAGTGAACACGCTGTCGCCTGGATACATCTATACACAGTGGGTGCTCATGGTGAGGCGGTGGTGCTTCCACGCTGATTGACATGACGTAGAATGACGGCGGCGTACCTGGACAAACAGCCTCACTTTCTCGACAAATGGTCGAACGAGAATCCAATGGGACGTCTCGGTCGACCCGACGAGATGCGGGGCGTCGTGACGTGGCTCGCGTCGGACGCGTCCAGCTTCTGCACTGGCAGCAAGTGCGTGCTCGTTTTCTTGTTCTAACTTCTCATCTGAGTGCCTGTAGTATTGTGGTCAGCGGAGGTCATCACGCATGGTGAAGAAGGTCAGTCGCTATGTACGTATATTTATCGCTTGTCCAAAAAAAAAAAAAAAGCGGGCCATGTGTACGAATACCATACAACTGCAATGAAGCTCGAACAATAGGTTGAGCAAGTCATTTGGAAGAGTTTTATGTATGAGTTTGTCCCGAGTCAAGGCGCTAAATGACCCGGGAGGGCGGGCATGCGTGCAGGATCATCATGCCAGTGTGGAGGATGGGACTCCATCGAGATGTCAGTGACCTAATGCGGAAACCCAAATATCCTATAAACGTCGACGAGCGGCAAAGTGAAACCTAGCAGCGTGACACTAACTATGAACCCCTCTGGATCCGATTCCGAAGACTCGGACTTTAAGCCGGGAGAACAATTCTCTGACCCGAAAGTAGTCGCACTGAGGGACGCGCTTGGAGACCGCGATCCATTCTACAGTGGGATCTGTGCCCTCCCCTATCATCAACGTTTTTTGTATTATTGCCACGACGACTTGTCTCGGTGAGCTGCTCCGCCGAATTGTGTGCCGCTTTGCATCTCACCGCAGGTGTAGTCGCATCGACTTGTCCAAGGCTGGAGCAGATGACCTAGATGCATTGTACCGTTCTTGCAAACCAGCCGAATTTGGCCGCAATGGAGAGAATGTTTCCGACGAGTCTTACAGGAAAGCGGGCAAGATGGATCTCACTTCTTTTGCAACGCTTTTCGATCCATACAGCCTCAGAATTTCCGAGCAGGTGTCAAAGGCGTTGCTCGCACAGAGCCACGCGACGATGGACGTGGAGTTGTACAAGTTGAACGTCTACGGTGAGTGCTCCAGTTACCTACCTGCGCTCCTATCGTCTCCGGACTCAGGCCCACGGTCTCCTAGGCCCGGGAGATTTCTTCAAACCTCACAAGGACACCCCGCGCGGTCAGGACATGTTTGGATCATTGGTCATCGTCCTGCCCACCTCGCACGAAGGCGGTCAATTCATACTTCGCCAAGGAGAAAAAGAGTGGAGCCCCGACTTCGCCAACAAGTTTAAGACCCTCACAGAACCCTCTGCCTGCTTCGTCGCATTCTATGGTGACATCGAGCACGAGGTCCTGCCTGTCACGTCGGGCTACCGCATCACCCTCACCTACAATCTGTACCGCAGACCTATACATCAAAGCGTGTCGTTCATCCCCACTCCGTTCCATGTCAAACTCAAGCGGGCCCTCGTCGAACTAGTCAACGACGAGTCAATACTGCCGGACGGCGGGTATCTTGGATTCGGCCTCGCCCACGAGTACGTCCACACGGGTCGCAATCTGCTCGAGCCACTGTCGGACCAGTTGAAAGGATCCGACCGCGCGCTGGCGGACGTGTGCGATGACCTTGGTCTCCGTTATTGTCTTCGACTCTTCTATCGCGGGATCGTCGACGAGCCATTGAACCTCATCACCACCAAGGAACTCGATGTACCATGCGAGATGGAGGACGAATCTACCTCTAGTGATTACCTTGACGAGGCCCTCAAGGGTCTGACTGTCGAGCAGGCAGAAGGTGTCATCCTCGTCGGAGGACGGTCCCGGTACGGGTCGGATTACTTGGATCCCAGGTTTTACCGGACCCCGGCCACGGACGTACTGGAGGTCACGCGAATGAGGTCGTCAGTGAATGTCAAGAACACGTTTATGGGGTACGGCAACGAACCTTACCAGGACCACTTTTATGGGACCGCATGCATGTTAATCGCAGTGGAGCCAGAGGAGTCTCGCGACATAATTGGGTTGTGAAGATGGACGTGTAATAATGGGTTCTGTTGTAGGCTAGCTACCTCGGTATGTCACTTAAGCCTTTCACTTCTCCGGGACAACCCTGGCCAAGCCTCCGTCATCGTGCAGCATGATCGTCGTTGATGAGGGGCCAAAAACGATCGTTATTTCGTACTCCAACCTTTAGTTTGACCGAAGATAACCACTAAGTCCAATCGTTGCTGAAGAACACCATATTCCCGATACGGTAGTGAGGGTTGTTAAGGGCCTGCTAAATTTTCGTTTTGGCGGGCGTTTGCAAGAATCCGTGCTTATATTTATGTTTATTTGATTTGTATTGTTTGCACCTCCTCTTTATCGGGCCTTCGACTGCACTTCAATCGTAGACTCGTGACGATATCCGATGGAGAACCGTCGATAGCGACCGCAATTTAATGCATGCACCTCAATCGTAGACTCGTGACAGAGGATATCCGGGAGAACCGTCGATAAACGGTTCTCCACCGGATATCCTCTTTTGGACGGCTGGTCACGAGTCTACTTCTATTCTCGGTCGATTCGACTCGACCGTATATCATTGGGTTGC
>JBBPMC010001544.1:0-10314 GCA_038090115.1 Strobilomyces echinocephalus | reverse complement strand
GGGTAGTACACTGTGAATAGGTCCACCAGCAGTAAGGATCGTTAGATGGATAGTTGTAACCGGACCAGTCGCCGTTGATCGAGTCAGCTTGCACGCCGTTCGGGGGTATGTTGGGTATCTGAGACTGGATGCTCTGGTATTTCGCGAGGGCGGCGGCATCGCTTGGCAAGATGGAGGCTACCTCCCAGACCGTTGGGAACTGGCCGGCAGCGACGGCCTGATCTACGGGTGCATATCCGTAGGGTGTGCACTCCACGTTAGGGTCGGTGATCTGAGCCTCGCCCTGCTCTGTGGTGCGGTCTTGGGCGAAGGCCGAAAGGATGGCGGCAAGAGGGGTAAGGAGCGACAAGGAGCGCATTGTCTGGGGACTGGGAACCGGGAGTTAGAATGAGGAGCGGACGAAGGGAAGGAACGTCCTTATAGGGTCATGGGCCCCAACGTCTGCACTGTACTGTCCGTGTACCCTCTTCTCCGAAAGAACCCATCACGGTGATGTGGGCCGCCCTGCGCGCGTTTGAGCAGGTCATGTCCGACGTGGTCCGTCCGACGTGAATGCAGTTTGCCAACTTGACGCGGACGCATTAGGTGATTAGCCTGAACATTGAACCGACACTGCGGGTACGTTGACCTGACCAGTTAAACGTGAACGAGCTTTGGACCAGTTGCCAGTCACGCATGATGACTGTAGCGCAAGACTTCAAGTAGACTAGGCACCGCCACCCCCGTCGGAGGAAGTCGGTAACGAAATTGATGCGGTTGGCAAGGTGTGTACCCACTCTTACTCCCTCTCTCGACTCCTGCACTCGACCAACGTCGCCGTATGTAGTATACCCATGTGGTTTAGGTCAAACGCGAGCCCTTGCCGCCGCAGGCCCTGGCTCGCTATTCTCAGATCATGCGCTCCTACACAGGTTCGCAGCTATTATTATTTTTCACATTCCTAAATCAAGTACATTTGCTTTGTACTCCCTACTTGGCAGGCTTCTAAACCCTGTCTAGACATTGCCGCCTCAACACCCTCTACATGGCACCCTCAGTCCACCTGCTCGTACATAAGTATCCTTCCTCTACGGTCAATCGCTTAGATAAGGGCGTCCACGTCGCCCCGTACTCAGCCTGAAAATGGACTATCAAACTCTCAACAGCCACTCGTGACTCGTACCCGCGCATGTCGCGTCGTTGTGGACAGTGCGCGTTCTCTCCGCGTGCCTATGATTGGCGCCTCGCCATGGCGTCACTCCGGGGACTTGCCACGCAGCGGGTCGCATGATCACGGTAATGACTGTGAGCTTCATTCTGGTCTCGTGCTCGTCCCCACAGGAGACGGGCTCACCTGGCCGAGTTCTCATAGATGAGCCGAAATTCCTATTCCGGGCTTGCGCTCGTCGCATGAAGTGTCATTCCAGATGGTATATCGCCCCACTCTGCACCCGCGCACTACGGAATCGGGTTGATCCAACTACCTCGCGCATGGGATCAATTTCCGATCGAGCTGCGCTCGCTGATATGATCCCCCTCTACCTTGCCCAGTAAAGAAACGCTCGTTCATCGAACTTCATTTCACCCTGCTCCCAAATGAATTCTAACTTGTCCCCTACGCGAAGTCGGTAGATTAAGCCGAACTACGCGGGATATACGTGGTGCCTGCCTCGGCCTTTCCAATTATCGTACTCGTATTCGCAGGTTTCATTCGCCCGAGAAGTCTGTCAACGAAGGTGCCCAAAGATGGACCAAAAAAGCCACTCGTCCGCTTACACCCAAAACAATTCTACATCGCCCCGTCGACGGAATGGTGACCATTATTAGTCACTAGGCGTGGTCCTCGGAAGCGAAAGTCTATCAGCTAGGCGGGATATATGTTGTGCCTGAAATATCTGCAGAACGCGCGTCAGCAACGTCCCGAGACGACTGAAGAGATAACCAAACATTGTTGAAACGTAGGAAGCGCATAGTTGGCCTCGACATAGGGCTTGGTCACATTCGTGCCGACGCCCACAGGGACCACGTGCTTGAAGGCAGTCTTAAGCTGACTATAAAACTTGATGGCCTCGGACATGGTGAAATTGTTGAGCTCGTGGGTGAGGATGATGGTACCGCCCTGGAGAGGCGAGTCAGAAACGCGGCGTCGGAACCAGGACGGACGCGTACGGTGTTGAATGTGCCGCTCTGAGCGAGCGAGATCAGGGACTGGTAGTTGGCGTCGACGTTGGCGGCGGTATAACCCCCGATACCGGCTTCCCAGTCGTCGGAATCATACGCCCACATGATGGTGCGGAGACCGAGCGCATGCGCAATGGAACGGATGCGGTCGTCGACGTCACCATAAGGAGGCTGTGGGACGGAATGAGCCAGAACGATGGGAGGACAAGGCACGAGACACACCCGCCAGCACGTAGGGGTAACTCCGACGACAAGCTTGATCGCCTGGATCTATCGAAGATGAACAAGAGACGTCGACAAGCAAAGAAAAGGCATACAGCTAACAAATGGCAACGGATGAGCGAAGGACGAAACAAGGTGGAGCTATCTTACTGTAGTATAATTCTGCAAAGGCCTCTTGGTTTGTGAGGGCAGTCACTGAAGAGAGGTAAATATAGACGACGGAGGCGGCGTGAAGAGTACCGACTATAGTGATGTGACCAAGTGTCTGAAGAGAAATCAGTAGGAGTAAGTCAAGGAGGAAAATGGGACACTTGCGGACGCAGATCTCGTGACCATCTGCGAGGGCGCGCTGTGCCTCGAGTGGCCAATCCATGACGTTACTACCAATATAAAACATGGCTGCCAAGGGTATACCGGTAAGACGTGAACTTAACAAGGACAATGGGAACGCACTAGCTTTCTGATTGTTCTGCTGGAGGTAGTCGTAAAATGCATTATGAGAGCAGTTCGGACCGTCGTCAAAGCCGTATCCTAGAGTATTTGGCTAGAGATGCGTGAGTAGGACTGACGAGAAGGTGGCCGAGGTGCGGCGCACCTCCGGGAGAGTGGTCAAGTCAGAAGGAAGCCCCGAAATCTTCGGGGTAGTACATAGTGAGTAGCTCCACCAGCAGTCTGGGTCGTTAGATGAGTAGTTGAAACCGGACCAGTCGCCGTTGATCGAGTCGGCTTGGACGCCGTTCGGGGGTATGTTGGGTATCTGAGACTGAATGCTCTGGTATTTGGCGAGAGCGGCAGTGTCGCTCGGAAGGATGGAGGCGACCTGCCAGATTGTTGGGAATTGGCCAGCAGCGACGGCCTGGTCTACGGGTGTATATCCATACGGTGTGCATTCCACATTAGGGTTGGTGATCTGAGCCTCGCCCTGCTCTGTGGTGCGGTCTTGGGCAAAGGCGGCGAGGACGGCGGAAAGAATGGTAAGGAGCGACGAGGAACGCATTGTCCGGGAGGAGTGGACAAAAGACGGGGTCCTTATAAGGACCTGAACTCAGCGTGGCAGCGCCTAGTATTAGTGTCCGTAAAAATACACTTCTTTGAAGGAACCGACATGTGGCAGTAATGTCCGAGGCCGCGATCCAGCGCGTCTTGGGCATGCTTGCGGCGCGTCCTGGCCGTCGTCGGTCCGGGATGTCGATGGACGTTTGTGTTTGACGACGCATTAGGCAATTACCAACGCCAAGAGCCAAAACACGGAGCTGACCCGACCAATTGTTAGCGCTTCCAGTTAGCTCATGACTGCCACTGAGACCTGCTTCTCGAGTCTGGACCAGGTACTGCCGCTCTCTTTCCCCGTCGGAAGAAGAGATCGGTGACGAAATTGATGCGCGTACGCGGTTGGCAAGGTGCCAAGTGTCGCTCTACTACCCACTCTTATTCCCTCTCCCGAGGACCCTTTCTCGATGCACTTGGCCCCAACGTCGCCGAGGAGCACACTTGGGGTACGTGGTTCATGCCAAACGCGTCGCCCATTTGAAATTTCTCGCGCGAAACCACTAACAGCGTCTCGTGTATAGATGCTTGCCCACATAATGGGGCCCTTCGAGTCCCGCAGTGTTTCAAGTGCCACGGGCGCGCCGTGGAAAGCCACGAAGCCACGAATGGCGCTCGGTCGGTGTGAAAATAGACCTCGTGGGCTGAAGATTTCGTGAAGAATCAGGGCATAGAATCACTTGACGTTATCCCCACCGTCAGCTTCCCCGACGTCGTACGTCGCGTCTACAGGGTTTCTCGACTGCGTCTGTTCCGTGGGCGTCTCTGGTCGTCAGTCGTGGTTGTGGCGTGATGCGCTTCGTGCGTTCGCGATCGCCTGGCGGTTCTGTTCGCCTTCGCCGGTTATCTCAGTGGCCGGCATTTACCGGCTTGTTTGTACTTACGTACCAGGTGCGCCCCTATCTCTGCTCTTTCTCCTTCGCGCGATCAAAGGAGTTTCGTCCGACGATACTGTCAACGACTTGAGGGAGCGGATAGCTCAAGTCACTCAGACCGATGAAGCAGAACTACAGCTATACCAGATTCCCGAGAATAGCCCAGTGTCTCTCAAGGACCTGAAGACAACCAAGATTTCTTTCGCCGATCTCGGTAAACCTTTGTCCATTGCAGGTTCGCTGGCAACCATCTTCGGTTCGCGACCTGCGGCGAATCATCTTCATCTTGTTGTCGCCAATCTCAGTAAGTACCATTGGACATCGAATGCTAAACGTTCCCAATCCACGCACTTGGTTGGTATACCACCTGGGAAAATGGAACTTTACAAGTTCTCGTACAGCCAACAGGAAGATTGCGATAGGTTTGTCGAAGGAGTAGAGATGGGTCACCTACTCCCGAAAGGTGACACGGTGGGGACTGCCTTCAAAAGCATGCCCCTGAATGAGGATATCAACGTTGTCGTGGATTTGATTGGTTTGAGCAAGTGCACCCGGTGCACGGAGCAACGCTTTTCTAACCACGTGACGATAGGAGACAAACGTTGGGATCCCACGGAGAGCGGGGAAGAGACTAAGGGCCAACCCGTCAATTTTCAACACTTCGGAGTACTACATCACCAAAACCAACACAGACACACGCTTCGCCAATCGCCGTACCGCCAAGAAGTGCGGAGCCCAGCACGAGCCGTCAAATGATCAGCACCCCATCCCAGATGTACATCTTGCACCCGTCGAAGTACTGTACAGGGGATTTGGGGAGTTTCTCGATATCCACGAGGTTGAATGCTGAGGAAAATCGACTTGCCTCGGACGTGAAGTCGACATGTTCGTGGCGGATATGGCTAGGGTCTACGATTCGGAAGGATCGGGGCAAACCATTGGTTTAACGCCTCAACGAGATATTTTTTCCCGGTCGCAATCTAGGGTTAATGCATGGGGGCATAACCGACGGCCACTATGTCTACAGGCATTTCAAGATACCTTGCCTTTTTGTCAAATTCAAGAACGAGGACGTGGACTCCAAGGCGATTCCCTGGCTTCCTACTATCATCTTAGTGTCGAAGCTGTTAGGGAAGAGCTGATTCATCATTCAAGACTCCCGGCACTTGGCATGACTATTGTTGGTGCGTCGATCACCTCTGTGGGATAGTCATGGTTGACTCTGTTAGGTCCTATTGTCACATTCTATGCTATGGCCTGGGTCGGCTTGGTTGTCCTCTTTCCTCTGATGTCTGATGGAAAGGATCGAGATGCACTGCGTCGTGCTTTTGTTGCTGCAGTTGATCTTTTTTCTCGGATTGAATAAGACGCAGAAAAGCTCTCTGATGTCCGCTCTCGACCTCCACCCCTTTTGAGCCATTTTTTCATCCTGATCTCATAGAACTACCCCCCTTCCTTGAATCCAAGGATTCCGTCCAGTTCCAGTTCACTGAGGTACTGCAAAGCGGTCCCCGCCGGATCTTATACCATGCCAAATCAATGCCTTCCGACCTAGACCTCATCATCAAATTCACGCACGCGTACTCGACGGACTTGCACCACTTCTGCGTGGAACGTGGTCACGCTCCGACCATCCGTGGATTCAAGAAATCCCCTGGAGGCGTTGTCGCTATAGCGGTGGACTACTTGGAGGGCGACCATCTAGGATCGGAGGGCCCTCAGGAGTTACGGGACGAGATGGCCGAGCAACTGAAACAACTCGTCAAGGATTTCCACGCCGCTGGTTACGTTCATGGAGATTTGCGTCTTCCGAACATCTACCGCGTTAGAGAGAAGGTCAAATTACTGGACTTCGACTGGGGAGGGAAAGCCGGTGAAGCACAGTATCCATGTCAAACCTTGACTTCCGTGCTCAGGGAAGGGCGCGACATGGACAACCTGATGATCACGAAGGATGATGATGAGCACGTGCTGAGAATATCATTAGAGTCCATTGGATGCATTTACAGCACTTTGTAAACTAATACGTAAGTTGTTAGCATTGGGTCTCGCTTGCTTCTAACATTATTCCTCAGGAGAACACATTTTCTCAACGATGGCACGACACGGGGTGTTGAACAAGCACGTCGCACGACTGGCTGTGTAGTATGTGTCGCAAAAGTGCAAGTTGTTGTCCAACGGCGGCACATCAGCTTCATGCGAGAGTCGAACAATGGTGGTTTTGATCCGTCGGGTGTCATCGATTCATTGTCTAGTCGACGAGATACCGGATGGTTTGTATCGTGGAGAGGGTGAATATGTTCAGACGGATGACGAAGTCGATTATCGACCAGGGTATCGTAGGCAACCAGCTGGAGCAACTCGCGATATGCGTCCGCACAGTCTCGAAGCGTAAACAAGCCCAAGCCAAGTGACGCGAGCGAGTACGCGCCAAACGGCACAAAGAACCGGTACCACCAGTGGAGGTGGTCAGTTGGACGACGACGGTCAAGTCGAGGAACAGAACTATGGGTGTTTATTCCCAGCGAGTCTCCGGATTCCGGAATGGCAGACAAGTCTTCCAGTTTTCCACGTCAAAGTTGTCTCGCTGAGACTCGCGTCAGAGGTTCGTTGCTCAACGTTGTATCGGTGACTTTGCACTCTGACTTTCCACCAGTCCATATACGGCCGACACGACTATGCGAATGCCACCGCCATGTTTATGGAGGTCTGACTTTTCCATGGGCTCGCCATCAGACACGGATGTGACGGTCGTGACCTGCCCGTGGGCGGTGGCACCTCGTTTTGATCGACGGTGCGGGCCCTCTCCACCTGCCTATGATCGGCGCCCGCCACGGCGCCACTCCGGGACCCCTGTCTTTCGTCCTGGATCTCATCCATATGAACGTATGTATCGTCGATCCCGACACCCATCGGCCTAGTCCATCAGGAGCGGGTCGCATGATCACGATCATGGCTCGCCCCGGCAGGAGACAGGCTCATACCCCCGCGGAGTTCTCGTGAATCATTCAAGCCATGATGCATCACGGAACCTATGTTCCGATTCCGGGCTCACGATCGTCCAATGTTACTCCAGACACCGCTCTGCACCCGCACACTGCGGAGTCAGGTTGATCCGACTACATCGCGC
Organism: Strobilomyces echinocephalus; assembly: GCA_038090115.1. NCBI lineage: Eukaryota > Fungi > Basidiomycota > Agaricomycetes > Boletales > Boletaceae > Strobilomyces > Strobilomyces echinocephalus. Next base: position 2,880 of record JBBPMC010001544.1, on the reverse strand, counting down.
ATGAGATCGATTTCTTCAACCTCGCCCGATGAAGAGACATTCGTTCATTCACCTTGCTCCCTACATGAATCGATGACCAGTCGCGGTTCCCAAGGTCGGCAGTCAAGACGAAGTTTGCGGGATATACGTGGTCCTAGTCATCCGAATCATCGTACTCGTACTCGTAGATTTCATTCGCCCGAGATGCCTGTCAACGAAGAAGAAAGATCGGAAAAAGACACTCGTTCGCTTACATCCCCGCAACAATAACTCTACATCGTCCCGTTGACAGAAATGCTGACCATTACTAGTCACTAGTCGTGATTTCAAATACTATTATGTCGTGCCGGAAGTGTCTGTAGAGCGAGCGCGCGTCAGCAACCGAAATGACGACCGAGGAAGAAAATCAAACATTGTTGGAAGGTCTGGAGTGCGTAGTTGGTCTCGACGTAGGGTCGGGTCACGTTCGTGGCGACGCCTACGGGCACCAGGTACTTGAAGGCAGCCTTGAGCTGACTATGAAACTTGATGGCCTCAGACATCGTGAAGTTGTTGAGTTCGTGGGCGAGCAGGATGGTGCCGGCCTAGAGAGGCGATTCAGAGACATGGCGCCCGCACGGGGACGAACGCGTACGGTGTTGAATGTGCCGCTCTGAGCGAGCGAGATCAGGGACTGGTAGTTACCATCGACGTCGGCGGCGGTGTAACCTCCGACACCTGCTTTCCAGTCGCTGGAGTCGTACGCCCACAAGATGGTGCGGAGACCGAGGGCGTTCGCAATGTAACGGATACGGTCGTCGACGTCACCATAAGGAGGCTGTGGAGCGGAATGGAGCAGGATGATGCGAGGACAAGGACACGAAACTCACCCGCCAGCACGTAGGGGTAACTCCGACGACGAGCTTGATCGCCAGCATCTATTGACGATGAGCGAGAAGTCGGCGAGCAGAGAAATGGGCATACAGCTGACAAACGGATGAGGGAGGGGCGAGGCAAGGTGGAGCGAGCTTACTGTAGTACAATTCCGCAAACGCCTGTTGGTTTGTGAGGGCAGTCACTGAAGAGAGGTAAATAGGGGCAACGAAGACGAGATGGGTACAGACTATAGTGATGTGACCAGGTGTCTGCGGAGAGGTCAGCGAGAATAGGTCAGGAGGAACATGGGACACTTGCGGACACAGATTTCGTGACCATCTGCGAGGGCACGCTGTGCCTCGAGTGGCCAGATCATGACGTTACTACCAATGTAAAACATGGCTGCCAAGGGTATACCGGTAAGACATAAACCTAACAAGGACAATTGGGACGCACTGGCTTTCTGGTTGTTGTGCTGGAGATAGTTGTAAAAACCATTGTGAGAGCAGCTTGGACCGTCGTCGAAGCCGTATCCCAGAGTGTTTGGCTAGAGATACGTAAGTACTGACGAGAAGGCAGTTGATCCGGCGCACCTCCGGGACTGTGGTCAAATCAGAAGGGAGCCCCGAGATCTTCGGGGTAGTACAATGTGAACGAGTCCACCAGCAGTCGGGGTCGCTAGAGGGATAGTCGAAACCGGACCAATCACCGTTGATCGAGCCAGCCTGGACGCCCTTCGGGGATATGTTGGGTATCTGAGACTGGATGCTCTGGTATTTCGCGAGAGCGGCGGCATCGTTTGGCAAGATGGAGGCGACCTGCGAGATAGCGGGGAACAGACCGGCAGTGACGGCCTGGTTTACCGGTGCATATGGATAGCCTGTGCACTCCACGTTAGGGTCGGTGATCTGAGCCTCGCCCTGCTCTGTGGTGCGGTCTTGGGCGGAGGCAGTGAGAACGGCGGCAAGAAGGGTAAGGAGCAATGAGGAACGCATTGTCCGGGGGAGTGGACAAAAGAAGAGGGTCCTTATAAGGCCATGAACCAGGCGTGGTAGCGCCTGGTATTATTAAGTGACCGTAAGAATACACTTCTGTGAAAAGGCCGTGTGGTGACCGGTGTCCGACGCATCTTGGGCGTGAGGCTTGCGGCGCGTCCTGGCCGTCGATCATCGACGTGAAGGTTGACTGACATGCACGCATTAGGCAATCAGTCACCCCACCTCAGCGACCCTGGTCTCCAAAACAGGTACACCTCGACCATGCCCCATGTGCAAAGCAGCCCGGTTCCTCCGTGTTGCCGTCACTAGTACGCACGAACTTCAGGTCCATCCAAGCGAGCAAGACCCGCTTCCAGGCACCACCGCTCGAGTCCACCCTCGGGGAAAAGACGACGACGATTGGCGAAGACTTGGCGCGGACAACGTGGATGTCGCTCTCATCCTATTACCGACTCTACAGAGGGCTCCTTTGTCGACACACGCGACTCCAACATCGTCGAAAGCATACCCACGAGGACGCCTGCTCCCGAAACCAGCGTGGTTACACATTACACATCGCTCACGTCATGGCTTGCAACTATTCACCAAGTGTTCAATCTCACCCATGTCTGTTCTTATCATGTACTTACTTTAGCAACCAACCAAGTGGCAGAAGTATTGCTTTGCTCTCCCTACTCGGTCCGCTCGTAAACAAACGTCCTAACATGGCGTACCTCAACACCCTCAACACCTCCCCAGCTCACGTATTGTGGCGACAGCCTTCCCCTTGCTAGTTGCTGACGATCAACGAGCCGGATGGCGTTACCCAGGTGTCAGGTTCTCCCCTGTCCCCTGAAATACGTCCCGAGCGGATCCGGATTCAATTCAAAGTAACGTTGTACTCCTGACTGTACGCCGCCGCCACCTTGTACGAGTGTTGTGGAGTTATAGCTCGCTTGTTACCACTCGGAGCCTTTATCGGCTATTTTCGAGAGAAGAAACACAAGTACCTGCAGCGCCGTAATGCAAGGCCCCCGAAAACATATGGCATTATTTTTCTAAAAAATAA
>JBBPMC010001543.1:0-10327 GCA_038090115.1 Strobilomyces echinocephalus | reverse complement strand
ACCATTAGTCCTCGGGCCACCGTACGCCTGTTGCCATTGCGACGGAGAACAATACGTGCCCTGTACGCTCGCGCCCTCTGCCGGAGATCCGCAAGTCGTTGGCATCGCCGCAGGATAATACCTCGGCCCGTAGGCATAGGCTACCGAATACGGAATCTGCTGAGCTGGCGCGTGGCACATTTGGTACGGCCAAGACCCCGTCCCGTACGTCGTCGAGGAAGGCTGATAGGGATACGTGGCCATGTACATGGGAGCAGGGGCAGCCGCAGGTGTGGACGACGATGCCGTGGAACTAGACGATGACGCGGCGGACGGGAAAGTCGCAACATGAAGCATAGGAACCGCGTCATTGCTCCGCTGAGGCGCCGCTGCACGACGGACATGCGAAGCAAGATCAGCTATCGTACATGACGGCACCCAAGGTCCGACTCACGTTCCGGGGCAGGGACGGATGGTTTCTGCATCACTGCCTGGTCATCGGTCTGACCAAACACGACGCTGCCCCACTTGAACTCTCGCTTGATACCCCGATCCCAGAGCACTTCGATAGACTTGTTTTCTTCAACGACGCGAACCAGCGAGACTTCGAAAACTCCAGCGCTCACACGGATCTTGATTCGAGACATCGGAGGAAGCGCAAGAAGGTCATTTCTGATCTTGTCCTGTTTATTTGCTTTCTTTGCGGCGGCGACGGCCTAGCGACAACGTTGGTCATGGGATGAACAGAGTGGTGTTATCCAAATACTCACCGGGTTGTGTTGATTACATAGCACTTGTACTTCGTTCTTCTTGATCGTCTTTAGCACCTGGGGTTCCGCGTCTACACCGTTTTGAATAGCCTGTTCTCCGTGCATTATTCCAGACCCTCCAAAGGGGTTTGGTATATGGGAGGAGGATGGTTGGGCGTTGATCAGGATGACTTCCTTTTCGACCTCGCGCAATACTGTATATGAAACACCATTCTGTCCCTCTCGCGCGCAGGAAACATGGAACGACTTGGTACATTTTCCCTTGGTGCACTGGATGGGGGCACCATGTCCCTTTTGCCGACCTTTGGTACAGGCCGAACATTTCTGAGGCACGTTATCAGAATGAATCGAATGCAGGAGAAAGGCACCTCACTAGATTCCATCTGTCTTTCACGATTGCGTCTACCCCGAACACCCTCAATTCCCGAACGTGCGAACCGTCAAGGAGAACCTCGGCGGTTTCCACGGTATCCACCCATGTCTCGGGGACAACCTTTGCACATTCTTCGTGTGCCATCCATCTAGTGGCATCGTGGACAGAAGATAACGACTCGGGGAGCTCCCTCTTTCCTATAGGTGGATCCTGAACACGCAAAAGTCCATCGCGCGACATGGACACGCATAGGCAGCAGGGATACGCTTCAGGTTCAGGAGGTTTAGGTCCGAGTTTAAGGGTGATGGAAAGCTTGGAAGGAGACACGGTAGTGGGCAGTTCTGCGGCCGTCTTCGGTCGTTTTCGCTTCGGTGCATCATCAACTCTCTCGACCTTTCTCTTCGATGACGGCGGCGGTTGGACAGGGGCAACAAGCTCTTGTGCCTCACGCTCGTACATGTCACGCAAAAGCTGATCAACGTCTATGCGAACACTGGGAACTGGTTAGATCGATCGTTGCAAGAGCTGAAGAATGAATACCTGTCTGAAACACATTGACATGCCTTTGCCTTGCGACCGAGTTCGATCCAGCTCTCTAGGGCGAAGTTGACGCTCTCTGCGCAATTGAACCCAAGATTGAATCCAGCATGATAACCCCGAGGATAGGTGATGACGAATTCGTGTTCTCGCTGGACGAGGAAGTTTGGTCTGCAAGAGGACTGGGCTAGTAAGCTCGGCGAGGCAAGGAAGGATTTGTGTCGCAAGAATTGAGGACATTGAGACGTATCCTTGGGGAAGTAGCCTATCCAGGCAACGTCAGAGACTTTACGCGGGATGAACGACGAAATCCGCACTCTTCATCGTTTCCTCGAGAGCGGCAGCTCGTCCTTGAGGTACCGCATACCAGAATTTTGGGGCGCCAAAATGGATGTAATTGATGCTGAAGAGATCCATGTCTTCGACGTGCCAGGCGAAAGTAGCTCTCCACATTCCAAAGTACAAGTAGGGCAAGTTTACGCCAGGAAGGCCGTTGGAAGTAGATGGCAGGAGGCGTGAAAGGAACGAGGGAAGATGGGCGACGTTCCATATTTTCGTCTCGTCGGTGTAGAGGGAGCCTTGGCATACATTTCAGTCACGTATCGGTCATGACCGAGTGAAACGCACCTTGAGAATCAGCTCCATACCACGGAGCGCGACCAAAACTACAGTTTCGCCAATACTGGCGCTCGAGCTTTTGACAAAATTCGGTGGTGTAGTCTTCGGGAGTGGTGCCGGGGGGCAACCAGTCTTTGTTGGGGTCGAACACTTTATTGAAGGCGACATCCTTGGCGACACGGGCGGCCTGTTGAGCCTCGCGTACCTCGCGAGTCCGTTTGGTCTTCTGCTTGGGCATCTGTGCGGTTTGTTCTGCATCAATGTCGCCTTCATCTTCTGCGCCGGCATCATCAACCCCGTTTTCCGGAGGGGGCGTGTGATCGACATCGGCAGCGGGTGTGAGAGCATTTCCAACGCTGGTCGGTGGGGACACGTAACCGCCACGAGACTTGTCGAGATGCGCGTGGGTGGACGATCCGGCTTGCTCCTCTTTCACCGCGGGGAGGAGTAATTCGTCGGGCTCGACGGTCTCTGCCTTGTTGGCTGAAGCGCTCGCGCGGGTCCTTCTCGTCGACCTGGAAGCAGTGCCAGTGCTCCGGGCGTGGAGGCCGACGTCATGAATGCCAGGAGTGCGGAACTCTTCTTTGTTGCATAGTTCAGCCCACTCGCGGACGCTCATGATTCGGCGCTTCTCCATGTTTTCTTGACGAAAGAGACCGCCGCGACCGACCATGTGCTGCTCGATGGGAGCTCTTATCTTGACGTTGGCGAGCTGATCCTTGATGGAGGGGAGCGCGTCGACCCTAAACACGATGAACCGCCGAGTGTGCGCGTCGCGAACACTGTACTCACCATTCCTTTGGAGGGATGACCTTGACGATACCGCTCTTCAGACCCCAACACTCGATCTTTGTCATGTAACTCTCGAAGTCGGCAAACTCGTCCATGGTGGGCTTGAAGACGGGTATGCCGCGGTGGGCGAGGGGGTCGTCGTCTGGGTCGAGCCATGGCCTGGCGTCCGAGCGTGGCGAAAGGGGTAGGTGTGCGCCTTCTGAGCCGAAGAAGTGGTCGGGCTGGACGATCCTTGCGGGGGCGGACGGAGTGACGGATCTGGGTGGGGTGAGGGACGAGGAACGACTACTGGCCATTGTTTGTCGACGTTTTGAATGCGGCGGCGTTGACGGAGACGACGAGCAAAGGGGCGTCGTCGTCGTGTGCGACGGTGATGGCGGGCGTGCGATAAGAGTGAGCCCCGCTCGTTGGTCGTCGGCTGCGTTCCTCTTTGCACTCGGCAATCCCCGGATGTCGATTATGTAACCGGCGTCCTTGTCCTTCTGCCATGAACAGCCTGCCTCTGGTCGCGCCGCTGTTCCCGGCCGGGAGGGAGCCCCTCCCGCCTGGGCTCAGCGAGGAGGAGCGCGAGCAGTTCCTGCAGGCCAAAAGATACCAGGCTTGGATGTCCGCTGGCATGGAGTCCTGTGCAGCCAAGACGGTCATCGCTGCCGTCGGTGGTGAGCACGCGCCCGTCACGACCGTGTACGCGAATCTAGGCTCATCGTCACCCAGGTCTTGGCATCGGCGCCTTCTTCTCCCTCATGTCGACGTCCTTTGCGTACGAGGATCCGTATTTGCGCGCACAGTCGCAAGCCGGGATGACCAACACCCAGAAGGCACGCGAAATCTTTAGAGACATGGGCAAAGGCATGTGGAGAAGCGGTAAAGGTTTCGCCAAGGTCGGCGCATTGTTCGCAGGCGTCGAATGTGTCATAGAGGGAGCAAGTCCCTCTGCCTTCGTCGTCTCCCCCGGCACTGACCTTGTCTTCAGTACCGCGCAAAAAATGACATGGTGAACCCGGTGGCCGCCGGCTTCGTAGCTGGCGGAATCCTTGCACGCAACTCAGGTCCCAAGGCCGTCTTGGGTGGTGGTCTTGCATTCGCAGCCTTTTCCGGGGCAATAGACTGGTTCCTCCGTCGGCAACCTGCAGAGTGAGTACCACGAACTCGGCCACCGACGAAAGCGTCTCACGAACGTACCCCAGCGACGACTGAGTCCAGCTTGCTACGTTAGCGGATATAATACTTACATTAGTCCACAACACCACTAGAGCATTGTACTTACACCTCTCATACCATTACCGCCATTATGGACGGCATTTCGGGCCGGATGATTACATAGAACGAGTGGGAATTAGAGTGTCTTTCAGGTTTACCACTGACGACTAGGAGCAGATAGAATGTCCCCCGTGCCGCATCTGATGACCATGGCCGACCTGACGGCCCCGCAGATCATGCGGATGGTCAGCCATGCACACGCTCTCAAGCAGATCTCTCTTCCGTGGCTCGCACCCCAGTCCCGCAACCAGAAGAATGCCCGTCTCCGCATGCCCTCGCAGTCGCTCTTCAACAAATCCATCGCACTCATCTTCTCAAAGCGCAGCACCCGCACCCGCGTCTCCGCTGAGACCGCCGCCGTCCTCCTCGGTGGGCGCGCCCTCTTTCTCGGTCGCGAAGACATCCAGCTCGGCGTGAACGAGTCCCCGCGCGACACCGCCCGCGTCCTCGGGGGCATGTGTCAGGGCGTCTTCGCCCGAGTCGGCGACCACTCCGAGATCGAGGTAAGCCCCGCCGGTTCGTGTCCGTCGCGCCTGCACCGACATTGCCCCAGGAACTCGCGAAATACTCTCCGGTCCCAGTGCTCAATGCACTGTCTTCTCTCTGGCATCCCTCCCAGACCCTCGCAGACGTGCTCACTTTGCACGAGAACGCCCACTTGTTCGACCCGACCCAGATCCCGGGTTCCGGTGGGAACAAGCCGCTCCCCTCCCTCCGTCCCCTCACGGTGGCCTACGTCGGTGACTCCGCCAATGTCCTTCACGACATGCTCGTCACATACCCACGCCTGGGCCACAAGCTGCGCGTCGCATCGCCTCCCAAGCCCGCATACCAGCCCCCCAAGGCCGTGTGGGACCGCGTCACGGAGTTAGGGTGCGACAAGGACATCTGGTGGGGAAGCGACCCTCGCGAAGCTGTCCACGGAGCTGACGTCGTTGTGACTGACACTTGGTGAGAACCGCGCTCACTCGCCTAATGAACCACCCGTGTTTACGTCTGCAGGATCTCCATGGGGCAAGAGGCAGAAAAGGAACAGCGCCTCAAAGACTTTGCTGGCTATCAGGTCACCGAGGCACTTTGCCGGGAAGGTGGGGCCAACCCCAATTGGAAGTTCCTCCACTGCTTGCCCCGGAAAAAGGATGAAGTCGACGACGAGGTGCGTTCGATGGTAGCATAATATCCCCTCGCGACCAACCCTGCTGTAGGTATTCTATGGCCCGCGATCCTTGGTTTTCCCCGAGGCAGACAACCGCAAATGGACCATCATGGCCGCGTTCGAGTGCGTCTTATCAAGTACCTCGCTTTCACTACTGATCATGTGCTGCAGTCTCCTGTTCGGAAAGTGGGACCTCGCTGGTGAGGCCTCGGCAGACAAGGCGACCCGTTGAAAGGGCTGTTTTAGAAATATGTATGTACCGTATGAGTAGACTTGAAATGTGCACAGCCACCGTTTGCCTACTTTCCTCCTCGACGAGATGGTCTCCCAGACTGCTGCAGCTGTGGTCGTCGACTCGGTCGTGATGAAGATTCTGCACGCGCACAGTTTCGCCCGCACGTCGGCCCAAGCCATGTCCGTCCTGTCCAACCTGTTGACCAGATACCTCGTCCTCCTAGCGTCCGCGTGTGGCCGTTTCTCCGAGCTCACAGGGCGAACGAGCGTGTCCGCACACGACCTGGTTGCTTGTCTCGAAGAGTTGGGAACAAACTTGGATGAACTGAGCGAATATGCCAGCACGGAGGGGCCCGAGCTTTCTAGGTATGCATCCAGCAGCGCCAAAAGACTAGACGACCTCGCCGATTTCAGAGGTACGATGTACGTGGTTCGTTTCGCGCTCACCGATTTGATTTCGTTTTCTAGGCTTCCTCGAAGATGGCCTCGTCCCCAGTGGCGATCCCATCCCCCTCATCTACGCGCCACTCCTTGAAGATGTCGACGGGGTCGCAGAGAGCGACGAAGAGCATGGCTACGATTCGAGCGACGAGCTGATGTTGCACGAAGCTGTGGACCGCTTCGCAGAACCATTGTCATATGTCACAGCATCATTCCCCGACTTTCTACCACCGCTCCCCGACGCCTCTCGGCCACGGTCCCCCTCACCCACTCCTGCTCCGCACGCGGTGAAATTGGAACGACCTCCGTCGCCACTCACACAACACATCACCTCGATCACCGCCGGCGACTACCTCGTCCAGGTGCCCTACTCCGAGTCCATCCTCGCCAACACCCCATCGTGGCATCTGCCAAACGAACCCTCGACGATGCGAACGTCCAGGCCCCCACAGCCTCGCTTCCAAACACCGTCGACCCAACAAGCCCTCTTGGCGGCCTACCATCATATACTGACTCATCCCGTCTCCCAGCCTGGGCCACCCAATCCCGCCAAACACAAGGTGGCGATGGCGCTTCTCTCACAAGTGCAACACAACACGCGCTGGGACGCGGCGTCGACACTCTACGCCAACGTCGTTCCCTGTCTGCCGCGCGTCGCACCGATCGGACCGTCGTATCCCATTGCTCACAGCACGCTAGAAGACACGCGTTTGGGCAAAGACCTCGACCGCGAAATGGACAAGCGGCCCATGCTCCCGCACGTCCCGCCGCGCTCCGTCTTCACCAACGACAAGCCCGTCTTCCTCGCTTCGCAACAAGCCTCGAGACTGCCCGAGCTGTCTCGTCAAGTCCTTCCGGTACGCTTACCCTCTTGTTCGAGGCGCGGAGCGCGTCGCTGACGCGAGCGCACACAGGGTGTCGTGCTATCGCGCACGACGCGCCTCACTCATCCCCCGGTCCTCCAACGCGGGTCCCAGAAACTCCATTATGGCGCGGGCGTCCCGGCGCCTTGGAACTCGTCGTTTACGTCTTCCGTGCAGGGCGGCAAGGGCGGCGAAGACGGTGGGATGACCAACGGACAGGACGCCTCGTCGTTCACACTCCCAGACGCGCAAATGTTCGCGACGTGGGACTACGAGACGAAGCGGTACGACGACCCGCAGATTGCCGGTCGGAGGGGCCGGGCGTCTGCAGCTCCGATCGTGCTGTCCTCGCTCGGGCGGCCTTCGAAAGTGGGGACCTGAAAATTTTCACGTGACGAGTTCGACTCGGTTTGCGATTTGTGCTGCAAAAAGGTGATCGGGACCATGGTGAACGAATTGATCTCCTCGTAGAGATCACTAGTCGTCCCTTGTACACGTACGTCGCTACCCCAACAGAACGTAGTCCAGTTCTCGTTCGCTCCTCTCAGCGTTTCCTCCGTTAGCCTGCTCTACCTTTCTACGGCCTTATCTTGATAATCGATTTCGCCCCGGTTGAGAAGCAACTCCAAAGTGACGTGATTCAGGCGATCGAAAGGGGATCTTTAGATCGGCACACCCCTTAGCCGCTGTCACCTTCCTCGCTCTCTCCCAACAGGACACGTGCTATTGCGCTTGCCTTCATCCTAGCCTCCTCCACTGCTACTCAGCCTGCTCCCTGGCACACCTATAGCCATGCTCTCAGAGTTTCTGTTGTTTCAGAGGGCACTTATGATCTCTTTGGTTCCTTGCAGTTGCCAATCTCGCGCCGTGGACCTCCGTCCTACGGAGGCTCGACGGCGGGAACAAAACATGCTGCCTTATTTTTGTCTTGATCTGTCGACTCGAAGTGAGTCTCAGATGCCAGAAGCTCCTCACCTGATGCCCAGCGAGCAACATATCCCTTCCCCCGATTTCCCCAACGACGATTGACAGTTTGCGGGGGGGGAATGCATCACGTCGGTGCTCACCTAGCCAAACGGTCACGTTATGATATCTCTCGCTGGCTAACGGTGCCTCCGAGCCGTCCAATGACTGCCATCCTTCATTGCAGCGGCGCGCTCGGAAACGAGCTCCTCGTTGCGCTTTAAAACTCCCGCGGTAGGTCTCTGAGCACCCTTCGAGTCCAACGTGTACATGATAATTCGTGAGTCGGATCGCGAGGAAACTTTCACCATCAGTATCTTTTACAGACCGTCTGAATCATCTCCTAGGTATGCCAGGTCCAAGGGGGTAGCAATTATGAACGTTGCCAGACACGGTACTGACGGAGTGTGGCAGCTTCCATCCAAAAGATGATCTTGCAGGGTGTGCATGGCACGTTCTTCTGGAGGGCAGTCAACGAATTCATGTTTGCGTCCTTCAAATCCCTGTGCGTTGATCCTATGACTCAAGCGCCTGAGTAACGCGCTAATTATTTTTTTTCTCAGCAGACACGAGTGTAACTTCGTCAAGAGACAAGTCGCTTGGGACACCACTGCCTTGCAAGTGGCAGGGAATACATGTACAGTAAACGAACAATGGCCTAGACTGGCCGTGAGTACATAACGACCACATCCTCTCCAGGTCATAAACTAGTCGTTGATCGCCTTCTATGGTTGGGCTTGACGCTATCTTCCACTCATCCTGATCCCGTGTTTCCACAACCGCTGGCAGAACAAAGTGTGTAAGCACCTCACAACGGATGGTCGGGCACTTGGTCACTCACTCTCCGCCAGTGTTAGTCAACGGGCAAGTAGTTTGACGACGGTGAACGGATTCGTAGGCTGCTGGCAACGCAGCTGCAATGGCAATTATGCTGAGGAGCGTGAGGGCAAGTTTCATGGTATAATCCGTGCCGCTCTGAGAAACAACGCAATGGGGGGCGTTTTTTCGCTGAGGTGAGTACGGGTTCGACTTAATACTGCAAGCATGCTGACGGCAAGTACAGCCAACTTGATGATCATGGAGCCTCGTGCGAAGGGTTCTTTGCACTTGTGTCTGGTAGGTGGCGTTACTATGTCTATCTATCGCCTGACAATGAGTCATTCCTAAAATAGGTGATCAAACGAACCAAGACCCGTCCGTGTCGGGCGGCTTCAAGTTTTGTTGTCGAAATATCTATGTCAATTTCAGCTGCGTCGAATCTGCTTGAAAGAGGCCGCGAGCACTCTTTTCCCCGCTCATGGTGAAGGTAGCGATGGTTCAAGTCGCCGATACCGATGGGGTCTCTTGAAGCTTTTGGGACTGTGGCAAGTGTTTTTTTTTCGTGAATTACCTATTCAATGGGCTTTACATACCATTCTCGGCTGATTCATTTAATTATTTAGGGACGCTCAAAGTTGAGCAAAGTTTACACCGTGTGTCGCACCGCACCACACCGCACCAAAACTGCGACCTCCTGTGGTCAAACTTACGAGGCCGGATTCTATAGATATTCCCGAACTGATCTCGGCCACCCACGAAGACTCACTTGCACTTGGCAGGAGTGATGCGAGTTCTCTTGCAATAACAATATCTCCTAAAGCATCCCAGAATCTTGATGGCGGCTGGAGGCGCAAGATCATGCATATGGGCCCAGCACGTTTACGTCTACCTTTTGTTCCCCTTTGAGCCAAATTTCAAGCCATAATCATAATATCTCTCATCAGCTAGAGTCGTCCTGTGGGCATGATGATGCGCCCTTCATCACACGAGGCGCTTACAAACGATTCTAGAATAAGCAGTCAGCTCCTCGTCTTGTTTTTGACCTCTTCTACAGACGCCCTGGGCGGATCGCATATATGTACTCGACAGTTCGCCCACGTTCATCTCTCAACGTCTTCATGCCACACATCTAATCTCCCTGTGTGATTAACCTCGGGTCGCCTGATACTCTGCTATGCAGACACCGGGAGACACCTTTCGGGTGGAAGCTGTCACCTTCCGTTGGCACCGTGACACTTCAGGTTGGATCTGGCAGCGTTAGCTCCGCCTCCAGGAGTAGGAAAGGATCCTCCAGAGCGTTGTTCATGTTTGCTTGTGATCCATAAATAATTCGACGTCGGACCGGAGAGCGTCATTCGAATCCTGTATGCGTTGATCCTGCGTGGCGTTCCGGACTCCGTCACGATCGTGAGCGGCGCGTGAGTTGTCTCTCCTCTAGGGACGTCCATGACTTTATCATCAGGCCTTATCCGAACACCTGAATTGCCTCATTGGCTTCTTGGTTCTTGGACCGGATCCCCGC
>JBBPMC010001542.1:0-10333 GCA_038090115.1 Strobilomyces echinocephalus | reverse complement strand
GGAACATGGCGACGATCGACTCTTGCTGGACGGTCTTGTCGAGCTGATTGACACAACACGTGTCGCTCCAGGCCCACTTGTACTGAAGGGCGACCACCAGCTTGCAGAAATTCCGTAGTTTGTCGAATGTTGGGGAAGATGGTAGTCGGTAGATAGTGTCGTTTTCGACTTGTTGGATGGTTGGTTCGCCGGGTTGCCATTTGTGCGAAAACATGACATAGCGATAGAACTTGGTCACTTCTGCATGGATACGACAGCGGTCGAGGACCTTTGTCATCGACGAACGAAGTTCGTCATAAATTGGAAGCTCCTCGAAAGCAGCTCCCTGCCGCGTCTTGTCGTATAAATGACCGGTGTCAGTGTCGATGAGCACTGTCGGCAAGTGGCGGATGGCTTCCTCGACCTCGTTTCGAATCGCGGATGTTGCATCAATATAATGACTACGAAGTTCTATTTGCAATATTTCAGGACGACTGAACGTGAAAAAGAAAAATATGTACCACATATTTTTGGATCGCGCGATTGGTCGAGTATTGACAGCATCGCCTTGAACGCATTGAATGCCTCACTGTACCGACCCATGCCATGTAATGCTGTATGCTTTTCTCGATACCCTTGGTGTGATGACGGGTCGAGTTCGACGAGCTGATAAGATGAATCAATGAGGCACGTCTGTGGCAAGCATCCTGGTCCAAACCTCGTTGCCGTGTTTAAGAAGAACATCGTTGAGGTTGTTTGCGTGGAGGGATATCACGGCAGAATAGTATTGAATCGCCTGTTCATGCTTCTTGCTGACACTCGCAGCGTCACCGAGGTTCACCAATTTCTCGGCACAGCGGTCTCGAAAGTCTGAGCAAGAGGAATGTCTCAACCTCGGTTACATCACTGCCGCAGTTACCTACCACGCTCCCATTCCGCACACTCGTCACCGGTGTCGGTGTCTCGTAGATCATCCTGCATCTGTTGGAAAGCCTCCACGGCCTCAGAGATGCGACCATCCTCCTCAAGAGCGGTGCAAACAGCACGGTATATGGTTAATTTAGATACCTTGAACTAAAACAAAGGTTAATGTCCATATCCGAACACTTGCAGCGAGTATACCTTGACGCTAGCACGCAACGCCTCATGCGGTGATGTATTTTTCAGAGCCGCGTTGGCCCATTTTGCAAGGACAGTACACGGAGCTGAAGATCCGAGCGACAGTGCAGCAGCGTAAGCTGTAGCTGCCTCCTCCAGTTTTCCCACGTTCGACCTGTCGTCGCCATTTTTTTCCAGAGTCCCGATGCATCTGCTCGTACACTCTAATGGATTTGATTAGATTGTTCATCCAAGCCACACAACGAGACGCACCGGTAAGCCAGTCGGAGAGGGGTTTGTTGCCATCGGTATGCCCGCTCGCAGTCTCTGCTATTTCGAGAAGAAGAGTGGCAGCGTCGATTATTCGGTCTTGGGAACACAACACTTCACATTGACGCATTTGTTCGTGTACATGGACGACGGATTGAAGCATTTGGATAGTTCGTTTCAGCTGCACGTTTTCGTCATCTGATGAACACAGTCATGTGGGGCGCATGAACGACCGCGGCAGGAAACGTACGTAGCAATTTGCGTTGCTCCTTGGCTTCCTTCTCGTACATTTCGTGCCCTTCCAAGATCTCTCGCTTGAGCTTTGTGTTTTCGTCACCTGATGGTCATGGTCACCGACAGAGCATGAGGGGCTGAGACAAGAAACGTACTCGCTCTCAGTAGTAATTGGGTTTTCTCCTCAGCAGCACGCCGAGTGTCGGCAAGTTCGCGGCGGAGTTGTTCGATGAGTTTTTCAGAGGGTGCACCGTCGTCGCCTGGAAGGAGCGAATGTTGTGAAGCACGAACGAGAGCGACTCGTACGTACCTGCCTCCTCCTGCGCATGTATGGGCCCACTGTCCTTCTTGTCGTGTGTCCCTTCTTTGGTTTCAGAAAGTTGGAGTTTCGCTACGTCGCGTTCCTAGGGGAAAGCAGTCGAAGACGGCCGGACGAACCAAAGAAGCTTACTCACGTCGACCAAGTACGACAAAGGAAGTATATCAGCCAGGCTGCGGAAGAAAACAGCCATATCGCCACCGGCTGCGAGGTCGTAGTGGTCCGATATAGCAAGACAATTGACGTCACAGTTGGGCTGGATGCTGGAGCCGATCTGCTGATGCGTGGCAATGTCCCAGAAAGAGAGTGATGAACCAGCTGCGGTAGCGATGAACTTGCCGTTGCTGGCCAGAGCGATGGATGAACAACCACTCGTGCCGTGAACGGCCCACTTCGAGGTCGTCTTGCCCGCGGCGACGTCAAGAGCGTGGATGAGACCGTAACGAGACAACACGAAGAGTTGCTTTCCATCCATGGACCAGGCGAGGGTATTGTTTCGATATGAGCTGACGCGGATCGGGATGTCGAAGAGACAGTGGCCGTCTTGGTCGTAGACGCGGACAGACTTGTGGTCCCAGGTGGCGGTGGCGAGGAGACGACCATCGGGCGAAAACCTGGCAGCGGCGACGTGGTCTTCGTGTTTCCATGGTCCGAGGAGCCGCGCGCCGGTCGAGAGCGACCAGACGCGGGCAATCTTGTCGTTCGATCCCGTCGCGATCTTGGTCCCGTCGGGCGAGACGTCCACCGCCCACTTGCAACTGCTGACTCCTTCGATCTCTCGCGCTTTCTCACGCGTCTCGGCGTTCCACAGCTGCACCTCGCCCTTCCCTGTCCCGCATACGATCCATCTACCGTCTCGCGACACCGCGATGGAGGTGACAGTATTCCCCGCGTCCATCGGTGCACCCACCTCTCTGCCGTCCTCCACTCGCCAGCACCGAGCCGTCCTTCCGTCTCCGCCCACGACGTGCTCCCCGTCGGCCAGGAATGCGACGCAGTATATGATATTTGGACATTGGATGTCGACTGGTCCTTTTCTCCTTCGGTGAAGTGTACTAGAGGAGGAACTTTGTCCACGCGCTTGGCCGCCCATCAGGATCTTCTGGGATCGAGTCTGCGAGGTAGGTCTGTCTTTACTTTGCAGGCGTGCGTTGGACGACATGTCTAGTCGAGGTGTCAGATCAGTGGGAACGGTGGACGCGTGGATACGCCTTTCTAGCAAGTCGCCCGTCACCACGTGTCTTATCGATTCATACATTGCAGGGCCGCCTCGTGCCTTGGCGCTGATCCTTATCAATCCTCGACCTATGGCCGTAAATGCTCATGGGTGCAGTGCTGCTGCAACCAACGAGCGACGCCGAAACGCGTGCAAGAAGCTGGCAGCCGATACCAGCGGCGTTCCGTCGCGTCCGTCGCGTCGATCACTTCCGACCCAAGTGAAGTTGTTGGTCGCCCGTTTCCTTCTCCAGCGGCTATGGATATACGCCGCAATGTCACTAATTTCAAGTTGGGGCCACAGCCAGTAACTCGTCTTTGGCTGGCAATTCGTCTTGACCACCGGTCAGTTCATCATAACTTCCTTTTTCGTACATCTGAGAGATTACAGTAGCTACTAGCGCGGCCGTTCGGCTTCCCATACCACGGCGATCTGGAACATGAACTTCTCTGGTGTTTCCGGCCATCAACTTGTGCATCCAACACTCCTGTGCGCCAAATGATCATTATTTTACAGCAGATATGTACAGCCGGTGTTCACATGGCGGTTCCACCAATAAAACTGTACACCTCGTCGACTTTAGCGAGGCTCTCCAAGAGTTTCCTCTTCCTCTCGCCCTCTCTCGTCCTAGCAGTCAATAGAAATGCTCATGTTCATGCGATACCTTTTGCTCTCGACTCCCTTACTTTCTTCTGTGTTGGCCCTGCCCCTGGCCTCGCGGGAGGTTGTAGACCCGCCTATCACCAGTCCAAAGGCCGGTGCCGTGTGGCATGTTGGAGAGACTCAGACAGTTACCTGGTGAGCTGCTTCGCCATCTTCATCATGCCAAATCAATGGTGTCCATACTCCTTCGTAGGAGTGCCACCGGTTTGCCGGTGAACATAGCCAATCCAGTCGGGATGCTGGTTCTTGGCCATTTGGGCAACAACAGCGAGAACCTCATGTTAGGTAAGTGTCATGCTGAGAATTGTAGAGGTAGTTTCTTCGTTCTCTTGCACGCAGGTTGCTCGGTAGCGCTGAACACATTCCTTACCATGTACTGACAATTGATCCAGATTCACCTCTTGCCACGAACATCAGCTACTCCGTTGGACGAGCTCAGATCATGGTACCTAATGTCCCCACGCGCTCAGACTATATCATTGTCTGTAAGTAGCTGTCGCATTACTGCGTGGCGTGCCATGATAAGCCGTCATCAGTGTTTGGTGATTCCGGTAACGCAAGTCCTCAGTTCACAATCATTAACGATACATCATCATCGACCTCTGTGACTTCGTCCTCCGCCCCGACAACGACTCCGCCAGATTCGGCTTCCTCGGTCGTGCCCACGCCTGACTCCACCCCCTCCCTAGCAAGGCTCAATTCTGGTTCGACTTCCTCAGTCACGCCCACGCCTGACTCTACCCCCTCCCCATCAAAGCTCAATTCTGATTCGACTTCCTCAGTCACGCCCACGCCTGGCTCTACCCCCTCCCCAGCAAAGTTGAGTTCCAGTGGCTCTGATGGCTCTTCCCAGAAACCCACGTCCCGAATGTCAGCTACGACGGCATCGAGTCAAACGGCTTCTCGCACATCTACCACAGGCGTCATTACGAGTTCCACGACACCACCGTCAACTCAGTCAAACGCTGCCTCGCTGAGCCGTATCCCAAGTTTGTGTATATCCTTCAGCATTGCATTCTCCATTTACTCCACCTTCTCATGAGCAAACTTCGACTACAGACGATTTATGGTCCCGAGCGTACTAATCTTCATTGATGTACCTTGACATGTCTTCTTGTTGTGGGTGACTCTCGTTCCATCCATTGATGCTTCCTGTGTACCTTCGCGTTTGACTGTAACAATACACACAGATTCGAGTTTCAAAACCCTCTTGAGTATCGTTTGGGGAATACTGGCGTTATCGATGCAGCAGGGATGGCTGGCATGTGTAGGTCTGATGTCCGGGAATCACGATTCCGTTCTCGCCAAAGCAAGTTCGGTCGCGTAGTAGATCTCTCGGAAACTCTACCAGAGCAGCCTCAGGTATGCACTGTCTTAATCCTTTCCCATGTATTTTTTTCTGGTTAGTACTCGGGAATGCAATCTAGATTTGTTCGAGGTCTCGTTTAAGCAGTACGGTGGGCTCGGATCATGTATTATTAGTGAATTACGAACTCAAACAATCACGCGGAGCACATGGGGTGTGTTTGAAGGGTCGTCCGTTGATGTCTCCTGTGACAGATTACGATCTCGAGCCAATTCGATTCAAGAATCTTCTAGAATATACACTCCACGGAAATCAGAGAGTCTAGGCGTGTGCTGAGTCGTTTCAAATCAAGGCGTCCTGCATATTTGAGCAATGAAACGCCTGATCGACCGGCTTCATACTCATATCGCCCAGCCAGAATCGAACGGATGACATTTCTGCCGTGATCAGAAGGGATTGCCATCACGTTTGACGGCTCCCCTAGAAAGGAACCTACAGCATACATACGAGCTGGTGGGCAAAAGGTGAATCGACAGTGACTGGTTGGCGATAACGTGGCAGTGATCGCGCAGGGACTAAGACCAAACCTCAGCTCTGCATGACTATCGCAGTACCATACGATGGATTTTACACGCATGTTGATGATACAGTCACACGAAAGTAAAACAAGTACGAGGAACTATGTGATATGGGACAGCCAAGTTCATCATGAAGGGTGAGTTGGGCGGTGTCCCTGCATGTGAAACGACGTCCTCGCTCTCACGTCTGAGCGGTTGCCTTCGAGTTTTCTGGACGCTGCGTTCAAGTAAGAAAAGGCAGCGGCAGGAAGCGAGTTGATTATTTTAGGATCGTACATCTTACTACTAGAGCACGTGGAGAACACCTGTGCAGTCACTCGCGAATCAGTTACTTCGGAGTCAATGGCGACGATACCAGGGCGGAGTACCACGCCGCTGATCATGAACGTGTACAGCGTGCTGCGAAACGCGTAGCGTAGTGCCAGGTCACAAATGCTCCTTGCTCGAGATCCTCCGCAGTGACATCCATGTTCCGCGCCTTTCATTCACGCCCGACCGTCTTCTGGCGTGCTGGGGAGTATGGACTGTGCTTAAGATGTCCGGTCAGTTGGAGGCTCTGCCATGCATGAATTACTTGGCGCAGACCTGGACATCAACAGAACGACAAGCACCTGCGGAGGGAAACCACCTTCCCCCCAGCCGGCTGCGAGGTCGTAGCGGTCCGACATAGTAGACCTAATGGTTGAGCTGGATGCAAGAGCCGATGCATGCATGACCACTCGTTTTGTGAACGGCCCACTTCGAGATCGTGTTGCCCGTGGCGACGTCGAGAACACGGATGAGATGGTCGCGAGACAACACGAGTTGTTTTCCATCCCTGGACCAGGCGAGGTACTGTTTCGATACGAGCTGACTTGAATCTGGATGTCGAAGAGACAGTGGCCGTCTTGGTCGTAGACGTGGGTAGACACGAGACTCGGCCAGGCCGAGCCCTGCATAGCACTACAGATCTGACGGGTTCCCTGAACTTCGCTTGTCTGGAGTCTTGTGTCGTCGACGAGGACAAGTTTACAATCAAAATTTATGTAAGCAACGAGTAATGAACAACTGTAATCATTCAAGATCGAGATCAGCAATGTCTTTTTTATGACTGGCGAGTTTTTCAGATGATGTACGATACTGCACAGACAGATTCAGAAACGAGTCCTCCAAAGACGACCTCGTCTTCGCCGCTTCAGTTGGGCCACTCACATATAATGCGGTCTGTAAACAAGTAATCCCAAGAAACCTGGTGAAACACCTGTGAGACGATTTGTGCGCGCGGGCTGGGAGAGGAAGGAGACGTACACGGCTCCCAACATCACGCCGATGAGCACCGCGTCGAGCGTAGGTCCAGAGTTGAGAGGGGTAGTTTTAGCGGAGGACATTACTTCAACTTGACGTGATGAGGGTTTGCGGGGATCCGGTACCACGTTAACGAGAATTTAATGCCCCACAGCAGTGTGGATGCATTGTGGTGAAACATGCCGAATAACAATTTGGGTGACAGCGCGGCCAGAGGAGAACAGCGAGCGCTGAGTATGCGGGTATAACTTAGTTTTGTAACGTGACTTTCATCGTCCGACAGGCTCGCCCCCACCAACACGCGCTGTGCTATCAGATCTGCGGGACACAATGACGGGCGTATGTGGCCGGTGACCGCAAGGAAGGTCCGAGTCACGGAGATGAGATGAAATGCGATTCTGTATGTGCAGCAGTTTCAAACTTTCAGCGTAGAACTCACTTGCCATATGACGTTCAAAAGCCCCGCAATGTTGCGCACTCCAGCAGCTCAATCCCATTTCCCCCTCATGTCCAGTAGTTTGGGCACTGAAAAAAGACGTTTGCGAGCAAAGTCGGAGCCATATCGCATTCAGCACACGGACTCCGAGCTATCCAGGCGTCAGTGGCCCCGCCGTGGATCAGCAGCATCGTTATCTAGTACACCGGGCCGGACGGTATGTATCAGGTCATGTTGCCAGTCGTTTTTCCGACTGATCTATCCTGTAGGACTGCATGATATCACCCAGCAATCCCGACATTTACCCTAGACGCGCACAGGAGGAAATGGCCATTACGAGTATGAGACTCGTTCTATTCTACGAGGCTTGTGTACGTGGCTGACAATAACACAGGTGTCCGTGCAACGGACGTCGCTCTCGGCCTCGGACCCCTCCCTGCTGGCTTCTATGTTGCGGTCCGTCACAGTGACCATGAATGGAGAACCGAGAACAAGTGCTCGTCTGTAAATCGCGATGTCGTCGAGTGGACTGGTCCCATCCCGATGTGAGACCCCACTTTTCTAATCTTGATTAGTCCTGACAGCGCATGTAGCCCACGAGACCCGTCTGCCGTTGTTAATCTCGAAGTCTATGCATCATTCGAATTTCAACCCATGCTGGGTGCCGGGGAGCAGCTGCGAAAGCTGACAGTGACCGTGAAACAACTGTTGGATCAGAGCGCAGGAGATGCTCGTGAGTGAGATAGTTTGTCAGAAATGAGTCTAGCTGCTCACACTCTGACAGCGTTTACGTTCTTCCAGAACGAACGGGACGTCGTGTCCCCTTGTTCTTCCATTTCGGTGACTGTTGAACGGTCGATGTCACCAGCGTCGAGGGTGCTTCTCCCTCACCATGTAAGTTGGCAACCACGCCCATGAGACCGTCGTTGATCGGCCTATGTCCACAGTCTTCGGCAGGGGAACTAGAAGATGCAACGAACGAGGGACGCAGCGCATTCTCACGTTACCGAAAACAAGGAGAAAGACGAGATCTGGAACTGTCTATTGCAAGGTTTGAACAGTCACTCAGAATTTGTCCGCCGGAGCATCCTTGTCGTGCGGCAGCTGAGTCAAACCTAGCAATAGTTAAATTCGTATTCTGCCAAGTCATGGACACAACTGCTTCCCTCGGGACCCCTCTCAACTTGTACCGGGATGCGCTGCGCAAGCGTCCTACTGGGCACATGGATCGTCCCTCGACGCTGATTCGGCTAGCTGCAGTGTCTTTCGCGCGGTGCGACAAGTCGAAGGACAAAACGGAGGAACCACGATGCGAGGCATTGCTGCATGAGGCGCTGGAACTCAGTTCTGCAGAGAGCCATGAAAACCGGGTCGCCAGGATCATGCTCCAGCTGTGTGCAGTGCGTTGCATGGATCCCGTGCGCCGCCGGTTGGATGGACCATCCACAGTGGGGGATTTTAGGTCGGGCTTAATGGACCAGGACCCAAGGATTTCATGTCTCGCGTTGTCGAGACGCTATAATCAAATTGGTGAACTGGACGACCTGGAGCTGGCAATCACGATTACGAGGAATTTTGTGCGCAGTATGTTGGTTTGGAATAACGACTATCCCCGTTGGCTGGATAATCTCGGTGCGGTGTTGACGGGTCGGTTCGAGCGTCTCGGAGAACTTGGTGACCTAGAGGGTGCCATGTGGACTCACAGAGATGCAGTTCAGCTCACCCCTAACAGTAACCCGGACAAGCCTCGTCGTCTCCATGGCCTCGGCAACCTTCTCCTCACACGTTTTCTGCGCCATGGAGAGCTTTGCGACATACACGACGCGATTTCGACTCTCAGCGATGCTGTTCAGCTCACCCCCGATGGCCACCCCAACAAGCCAACTTTTCTCAATAGCCTCGGTAGCTCCCTCCTCAATCGCTTCCATTGCTTCGGAGAGCTTTGCGACTTAGCCGACGCGATCTCGACTCACAGAGATGCTGTTCAACTCACCCCCGATAAGCACCCCAACAAGCCTGGTTGTCTTAAAAACCTTGGCCTCTCCCTTATCGCTCGTTTCTCACGTCTCGGAGAGCTTCACGACCTCGACGCCGCCATTTTGCTTCACAGGGACGCTCTTCAGCTCACCGCTGGTGGTCACCCTGGCAAGCATCTTTATCTCAGAGCCCTTGGCAACTCCCTCTGTGCTCGTTTTGAGCGTCTCGGCGAGCTGCGCGACCTAGACGACGCGATTTCGTGTCATAGGGACGCTGTTCAGCTCACCCCCGATGGCTACCCTAACAAGTATTATCCTCTTAACAGCCTCAGCGGTGCCCTTCGCATTCGTTTTGAGCGCCTTGGAGAGCTTTGTGACCTAGACGATGCGATTCGGATTATCAGATATGCTGTTCAGCTCACTCCTGATGGTCAACCCGACAAGCCTTGTTTTCTCGGGAGGCTCGGCAGCTCCCTCCTCATTCGTTTTCAGCGCCTCGGAGAGCTTCACGACTTGGATGACGGGATTTCAATTTGCAGGGAGGCTGTGCGGCTCACCACCGATGGCCACCTTGACAAGCCTAGTCGTCTGAAGAACCTCGGCGGCTCCCTCCTTATTCGTTTTAACCGCCTTGGAGAGCTTCGCGACCTTGACGCAGCGATTTTGACTCTCAGAGGTGCTGTTCAACTCGCTCCCAATGACCACCCCAGCAAGCCTGGTTGTCTCAACAACCTCGGCCGCTCCCTCATTGCTCGTTTCTCGCGTCTCGGAGAGCTTCGCGACCTCGGTGCAGCAGTTCTCATTCATAGGGACGCTGTCCAGCTCACCCCCTGTGGTCACTCTGACAGGCCTTGTCGCCTCACCGGCCTTGGCATGTCCCTCTGCGCTCGTTTTCAGCGTCTCGGCGAGCTGCGCGACCTAGACGACGCGATTTCGAGTCACAAGGATGCTGTTCAGTTCACCCCCGATGGCCA
>JBBPMC010001541.1:0-10341 GCA_038090115.1 Strobilomyces echinocephalus | reverse complement strand
CGGGAAAGCGGAGTCCGAAAGTCCGAAGTGCGGACTCGGTCGAGAAGGTCGAGGAGAGACTGGGGGAAGGTAGAGAAGGTAGGTAGGAAGGTTCTCGGTCGTTGGGAAGGGTTTTCGGGCGGTCTGACAGGTGGTAGAAGCACAGGTAGATGGTGGGTAAGAGTAGATACATGTGTAAATACATGTGAAGTCCTTGAGTAGGCCCGAAATGTCATCAGGCCTTGTAGCTAAGGTACTACGCGCTGTCAGAGATAGGGGAGACCTAAATAGGGTGGTCCGAAGTGAAAGGAAGCGGTCCGAAGACTGTAGGATGGGCCGACGCATGGTCCGGACCGCGGGAAAAAGCGTCGGTCATGCGGACTTTGGGCCAAGAACGTCAGTCCACTTGCAATAGGGCCGAAAGCGGTCTGGGCCATCGGTCTTTTGGCCCAAGACGTCGTCAGGTGGTTGGGGTTGGACTAGCTGTCATCGGGGCAGGCCTGAAAAGTGGCAAATCACCTGGATATCACCCTAGAGCGGTACCAAGCTCTACAGCGTGGCGTTGAATTGCCAACTCCCTCCACCGCCACTGTGTAGTGAGCAGTTCACCGACGACCCCGCGCGGTGTGGCACTGTTCAAGATTCAGGGCATCTTGTGTCGACGGTGAACTGGGAGTAGTCCACGGAGATCGCAATCGGTACGCCCACCGTCTCTCTGGCGTGGCTCTCTCAAACCTCTATTTTCAGTCTCAGGATGCACTCCGGGGACTTACTAGCAGTCATATGTGAACTCCATTCGAGGCATGGATATATAAAGACCAGCATCCGAGCGGTCTACTCTCTCAAGCCCCCCGCTACCTCCTCTTTGTGCTCTTTTGTCGTCCGTCTGTCGAAGGTCGGACACCATTGTGGCCCACAGAAGTAAGAGCCTTCTCGTTCTAAGCTTTCGCCATACTTACATCTGCTGGTCGTAGGATGGTACGACATACTCGAAGATCTAAAACTCCTGTTCCGCCGCTATTCTGTCCTGGCGTCTCCTCTGAGTCCCTAGGCACTCAGATTGGTGGAGGTCGTCATCAGCCTTCCCCGCCTCCTGCGGAAACTCCTACCCGACTTCGTCTACGGATCAAGCCCACACAATGTGACACTGGCGTGGTTCGGCAGGCCGAGCAGCGTAGAGCTCAGATCGCTGTGCAGGATTCTGTCGTAGGCAACGGTTCTCCTTCTCCGACTTGTTCTGCCTACTCCGCCCCTCTTCCTCAGGTCGTCATCGCTCGTCCCCCAACTACCCTCGACACTTTTGACTCTTCCACCTCTTCCACCATTGGCGCTCCGTCACCTATTATCGCTGAATCTGGGCCTTCTCTATTTGTTCCTCCTCTGGTTGATCAAGATCCCGTTGTACCCAGCATCAGCCCGTCTACTGCCAGCGGTGTACCTACAGCCTCATTGGTAGACGATATCGATGCAAATATCGATCCGGTCCTATTGATGGAGTCCTCTGTTGCCGAACCTCCCTCGTCGACTCAGCCATGTTTGCCTGTCACGTGAATCGTTCTGCCGACGCCTTTGATGGAGGAGAGCGGACGCTCTGATTCCGAACCTCCCCCCTCTACTCAGCCACGTTTGGACAATACCCACCCTTCCGAAGGAAGTCAGCCTTCAACGCCTACCGTCGGCCGCCGAAGTGCCTGTGTCAATCAACTGCTTGAGGATGGTTATGAACAACTCGGAAATATCTTCGTTGAACTTGCTGCACAGACATCCCTCACTGTCCAACAAGTTCTGGATGGCTATTGCAAGTCTCGTGGTCGTATCATCAATGCGACCAACCACTGGAATTCATATGCAAAGTACCTAGTGAAGCACGAAGAGCAGGAACGCCGCAGGCTTGGCTTGCCCAATGATGTTCCAAGTATGGCGTCCTTTATCCGAGCCCTGGAAATTTTGTTAATGTTCTTGTCCTAGTCACACCGACCATGCGACGTCAGCTATATGACAAATTCAAGCAAGAAAATACTGAAGCATGGCAAGAAATACTAGAAACGCATGACCTGCTTGAGGCCGTCAACTCCTCGACCCAGACATTGGCGCAACGTGCCCAGACGTTTAACAAAACATGTAAGAGAATGGTTAGCTTGGTGAGTCATGGTCCACTCGCATGGAAACCAACTAACACAATCAGCTTGAGGTAGCAGCTGCAAAACATGGTTTCGAGGCTGCGCTTGTCATGTGCGGCAAAACTGTCAACGAGGATGCCTCACTTGGTTTTGTGCATACCACCGCTGGCGCGAAGCAAGTAAGTTTCGCTCATCGATCTTGCTTCATCTCGCTAATTTTCTCTCAGTTCTTTGATGCGCGATGTCGTGCCGATGAAGATACTATCATAGGACACCTTAAAGCACATGTTTAGTAAGTACTTTAATTCCAGCTATTTATGTCACTTACATGAGAAATGTCAGCAATCAAGTCTCTCTCGAGATAGTCAGCAATTCCTTCGATGAAAAGGACAAGGAGGTACCGGCACAAGCTGTGCCCGCAAATGTTGTTTCTACCCGAAACTCCATTCCTGTGCTGGGAGCATCATCCGCCACTCAGTTAGGCATGGTGGATGATGTCATTGAACGCCCTGGATTGAATGGCCACACGTTATCGTACATCAAGACTTCCATTACGTCACTGTTGAGTAAGTGCCACTGACTCTAATTATTGACTCTACGTTGTCCTTATGAACTAAACCCTACAGAGGCTGCTGGCGCCGACATGACTAGGTTCAAGCCGGGAAATTTCCCATGGACCTCTCTGACGACTATCCTTGCTGACCAAGGCCTGGTGCTGTGAGGCTGGCCTACCTCGGTGCTGATGCCGGGTGAGGCACGTGGCAACGCCGCAAGGATGAAGGGAATCATGGTCCTCAAAAAGGCTGAGCAGCGCGTGCTGTGCAGCACCCTGGAGAACCAGGACATCACAGTGGCAAAAGTTGAAGGAAATGAGCGGAGTAAGTTATCTGAGATTGCATAGATTCCTCGCTGACCCAATTTAATGTAGAGGACCTTATTTCTTCGGTCTCGCCTGTGATAATTGGCGCTGCACCCCCTCCAGAAAGTGCGCTCATGAATGGACAGCAAATGTATGCTGATGGGTCGATCGATTTTGAGGGACTCGCACGTCTTTCGCCTAGCAAGGTAGCAACACGGATCAAGCGCCGTGCTGCCCAGCTACCTCGTGCTACCTCGGACGATCCTATTATCATCAGTAGTGACGACTCCGAACCTCCCCTTCGCAGAAGCAAGAATAATCAGTTTCGTGCGGCCCCTTCCAGAATTCCAAAGAAGGTCCGATATGTCTCCGTCAACTCTTCTTCTGATGAAGTAGCCGACGCTCTGGACGACTATCAAGATCCGGGACCCTCACGGAAGAGGAAGGCCAATTAATTGGATGCCGCCCGTCCATCAAAGAAGCCCATGCAGTCCGTAGGTAATGCCCCTCTTGGGAAGGGAAAGGATCGTGTTGATCTGGAGAGCATTACTCTCGACACTCGCGAACTGGACAGTAATGACGAGTTTCCGGATATGCTCACTGTTAAAGGTAAAGTGTTCTTTCGTTCTGTTTCATATCTTTTTTTTTCTCAGTTGGCATTACTGTAGCGCCTAAGGCCCCCCCTCAAGTGGCAGAATCAGATCCATTCCTCACCCCCCGAGCAAGTCAGGCATCTGCTGTCATCTTTCGCACCTCTATGCCACTCGTCACATCTGATGAACGGCCGGCTTCACCGTCTCCCAGGCGGTTTGTGCCTGAGGTGCTCATGGACACCCACCAATCTGGTATCCCGGCTTCCGAGTCGTCAGGCGCTGTGATCGATGGAGATAACTCTCTTCTTCCTACTGCGATGGCTGATTCTATCAGTGCCACAGAAGCACCTGTAGCAAGCCCACCTGGGCCGGCTGTCGTGGGAACTCCATCTATGGTTCCAGCTGTTCCGGGCGCTTCCGAAGAATCGACGGTTACCTCCGGTGCAGGAGTTTGCAATATTGTCCTGCCTGTTCCATCGATCCCCGACAACGCTGGCACCGCTGCAGCACAGCCTGTAGCAAGCTCTGTTGTTCCTCCGTTGATCCTGGGCAACACCGGCGTTGTCACTGCAGCCCCGCCCATAGGAAGTCTGCCAAATGCTACTTACCCGCACAGGGAGTGGTTGGACCAACGTTGTCAACAGGTTGTAGGAGGCTATCCATATCGTGCTATGGCTCCAGGTTTCCCTCATCCTGGAGAGGCAATGACGCACCGATTCGACGAAGTATGCTTATACCCAGACGAAGTCTATCGCAGCCTTCGGGGAGGTTATGGGGGTTTCCCTGCTCCTGAAATTTCTCGCAATGGTCCAGGCATGTTCCCTGACGGGTGGCGAGGTGTTCCTCATCACGGAAACTCATATCACGATCCCCGTCACCTTGGGCCGGTGCCTGCTCATACATCTCGCAGCCCGTCATTACATCCGCCTCAGCGCCATTCTGCCGAGCCTGGTGCGTAAACTTTCTTCATACTGGACTCTCGGACTCCTGTTGTCTTGCTTCTTGGTCTTTTCTGGTCCGCGATGTGTCTTGTCTACTTTCGACGCCTGTCGTCTCGCTCCTTGTTTTTTCTTGTTCCCGCCCAGTCTTATCCCACATTGCGGTATATCCCCCCTTTTTGGTCTTGTCTCGTACTCCCATGTCCTCCTCACCTTTCTTGGCACTTTTGTCCCCTTTTCGTTGTTAACATGTTTGTTATATCCATCTTGTGTTGTGAATACAAGTCATTCTCAACTACAAAGATGGTGGCATGTTGTCAGGTCATATGTGACAGCCCAATGTGTCACGAGAAGCAATGGTGGGGGCAGGAGAGATGGCGGCGGTAGGAGAGGTGGTGGCGGCACTGTTGTAAGGAACGCCGGTCGTTTACGGTCTCGAACGCCCTCAATAGAGTCACCTCTTCACGCTTTCACATTTCCTTTCTTCCTCGTCATCCTTTCTTCCTGTACTTTATGAACGTCCTCACACCACTCAGCGACCACTATATAGAGCCCCCTGTATCTCTCGTACAGCGTTGAATCGAATCCTACCCACTTATTCATCTAGGCTAATCGCTAGCCCCTTAGAACTCGCCTTCTCGCGTTCCGTCGCCATAGACGAACGCAAACTTACACTGTTGCAACAACTGCGGCGTTCTTCGTGGTGGTTGTCAGGGAGAAGACACGGTGTTTGAAAGAACGGACCAAGGTGCCAGTGCAGAGGATTGGTCACGACGACGCTGTGGCCATCGCAACACGTGACCGCCACAGTATCGTTGTGACCAAATTATCTTTGCGGCGGTCGCGTGTGCCGTGGGGGCTGAAGGGCGAAGTCTGACGATGAGGATGAGACTCGGATGCAGTCATCCACCAACGTCGAGTGTCGAGCTGGTCGCAGTGCGCAGGGGCAGGCAAGGACTTTACCTGAGAGGATCAGGGAGGGGACACGATCCAAGCCCCAGAGCGCCGCAGCAGTGCGCTGAACTTCGGGTGAAGTGATGCGGTGTTTGAGAGAATGGGTGAAGGTGCCAACGACAACGCCGTGGCCGTCGCAACACGCAACCATCACTGCACTGACAGTATATCCAGTAATCGGATAGTACGGAGCCCCGTGCCAGGCGCATCACTGGGCGGAAGAAGTCAAGACATTGACGACGAGGGGGGATCGAGGTACACGTCCCCTCGGCCCCGGCCGAGACGAAGAGGAAGGCCGTCACCTGATGCAAGGCGCGCCCCGTCGTCATCAAGCTATCGGACGCATCTGAAGTCGAGGACAAGGCGCTCTGACCGCCGAAATCCAAGTCGCTGCCGTGGTGTCAGTGGTGAACGTGGCGGGGGGGAGGTGTAGTCACCTACCGATGGCGAGCGTTTTGCTGGTCGTAGTGCGTGAGGGCGCAGTTGCGGCGGTCATCGCGGTGACTCCACCGTGGGGTCCGGGCGTGAGGGTCGTTGACATCTTCACGCGGTCCTCGAGATGGTTTTGCCCCGTATGCGAGAGGCTACGCAGTAGGGTTTGGAGTTTGGTGAGGCCTGGCGAGGCAGGGAATTTACCTGAGAGAATCAGGGAGGAACGAAGGGGACGTAATCCAAGCCCCGGAGTGCCACAGTAGTGCGCTGAAACTTCGGGCGAAGACAACCACTACAGGGGGACGCGGGTGCGACGCCATCGCTCACTTACATCGCTCGTCCGAAGACATGCGTCCTGGTGGCGACGGCGTTATGGCCAACACTCAGGAAGAGTTACCAAATAATGGGCATTCCCCTGCACACAAACTCCCTCAGAATTTTGCATACCGGTTATTAGCTCTGGAAGACGGGGGCTCGGTTGGACTTCTGCGTGGCGATGGCGTTATGACCGGGACTATAATATAAAGGGTCACCAATAGCAAGTGGGCCAGGATTCTCCCTGCCCACAAACTCCATGTAAGTCTCCTTATTCCGTGCCATTTCCCTACACTGAACAGTTGGTAGGGATTCAGGTCCCCGTGCACGTCTGCGGGAAATTACTGCCGCCATCCATCAATCTCGGCCGTTCCCCCTTCGTGCGCGTCACATGATATGGGTTATAGGTCGCTTTTATGATAGGGACAATTGGGATATCAGTAACAACGACGAATGCAATGAGTACTTTACCGCGCTACTCACTGATTTCGAGGAGAAGTGGCTAGTGAGGGCAGAAATCTTCCCACACATCCCCTTGGAAAATGCGCCGGACCCGTTACAGCAAGAGGAGCTAAACGAGAAGAAGCTGGACCTCCGCCTTGTGAGTTTTATCTCGCGCGTGTCTTAGACATGAGTTACTTAACTGATGGGCATGTAGTATTTCTTCCGTCTTTGGAGCTGGATCGACTATGGTCAGTGCGCTTTTGAGATCTTTTTTGGTGAGGGAAGTGGTTTGTGTACATAGTTGATTTCGTGAAGCACACTTACAGTACAAACAAGCTGTTGCACGTGTCCATTCTGCTCGTCCGTTGTCCCTCGCCCCTGCTGTTTCCCCCCTTTATGTCCGCCCTTCCACCGTTATACAAGTGTAAGATGGCATCTTCCAATGCGTAGCTCAAATGCCACCCCCACTGGATTTTGGACTTCAAGGACGACATAGTGGACACCGCTTGCAAGTTACCGCGCCCGACCCACGATGGCCACCCCGTCCGAAGACCGTCCCGAGCCCGTGACACACCCCACATTCGACTCTCCTCTATGGAAAGCCGGACGTTTGCGCCTCAATTTGAAATTCCTCCAATCCATCAGCAAACTAAATAAGGTAAACATCGGGGTGGGACTCCGAATACCTCCCGCCCGTATTCAATCGCCCACCCTTGGCAGCAGTTTTCGGGGATTGCCGAGGCCTTTTGGTAGGGTTTCCTTGTAGAGTGGAATTGGCCTCAAGGCAGTCCGCTTCCCTTGCGGATTCCCCCCAATTCCAAATCGGGAGCGCGGTGCTTCTCCCTGTGATTCTCGCAGCCCTCCCTGCCCTTACAGAGGCTCACCGGAGGTCTCACGAGCACAGTCGAACCATCCGCATTATGCCGTCTGTGCTGTCGCACTGCCCCCACTGCCGGTGTCCAGCCTCTCGCCCTATCCTCTCGCATGCCCCACTGGATCATCATACCCTTGTGTCGGCGACCATCTGTACACCACACAGTGGCAGTCTGCATCGCTCAACTTGTGCTCACCCTTGCGCACCCGACGTGACTACGGCAACACCACGGCAGTCGCGACAGCGTGACTGCCATGATGTTGTCGTGTTCACGATATGAATGCCACGCTTCAGGCGCCTAGATCTGCGCCCTCTGCATCCTCACACAACCGCGCCCATTTGCTGCATGCGCACCCTCCAATCTGATGCGACCACAGTGACACCACCCTTCGCGCGCTCGTCTGCACCCTCTTGACACATCGCGACCACGATGCGACCGCGCACATCCCTTATTCAACGTGACTATGGCAACACCATGGCAGTCGTGGCAGCATGATTGCCATGATGTCGTCGCATTCATGACACGACTGCCTGTTTATGCACCCCCTCACGTTGGTTGCTAAAGCATGATGACACACCCTCGCGATTGCGCTCCTCCCCATCACCTCATCCCCTCCTGATGTCTCATGCACCCCGCTGCGACAGGCAAGCGCTAGGGCTCAAGTAGGTGCAGCGGTGAGGGTAAAAAGCGGGCATTGTCAGGGACAACAGGACAGCGGTGATGGCGAAAAAAACACAGCGAGGGCGACCTGAGAGCGTTCATGCCCAAGTAGATAGTGAGGACGACAGGTGAGTATCAGAGAGAGGAAGGCGTGTGGTGCAAGAGGCGTCGCACAATGCGCCATTTGGACAAGCCGAAAAAAATGAGAGAAATACGCTTGTCCCAAAATGGCCATGCCAACCTTGGTGCGTCTTCCGGTCATTTTCGTGCACGTTGTAGGAGATTTACTCAAACACGGATCTTTCATCACTAAACATCATGTTTGATTGAGGCAGAGTCCCATTCAATGTGTATATTCATTACTATCTGATACATCTACAGGTGCTACTACATGTTGGGGCACATCGGCCGAGCGCACAGTATGGTCATGATGACATTCGCAGCACACATCAGGGGCATGGGTTGACACGAGGAGGGGTAGTGGATAACAGTAGGTCACGAGAAAGCGCAGGCAGCGAGCCCATGGGCTCAAGTTGACGCCGCCGGCGTGAACGAGCCCGAGGCAGCAGTGGATGATGATTGGATGCGGGAATATGCAAGGGGGAGGCTGTGGACGACGGGGGGTCACGAGGAAGCGCAAGCGGCAAGCCCTTGCGTTGTATTTGACGTGCCACGGGCGTGAATGAGCCTGAGTGGGTGGTGGACGATGATGGGTGTGAGCAGATGTGAGGGTGGTGGACGACGATTGGGTGGAGAAGACACGAGGGGGAAGCTGTGGACGACGGTGCGACACGAAGCACTGAAGGCGAGCCCTCTCGTTTGACACGCCAGCGACGTGAATGAGCCCGAGGGGGCAGTGGATGATGACAGGCATGAGTATGAGACGCGAGGACAGGCAGTGGGGCACGAGGAAGTGCGGGCTGCAAGCCCTCTTGCTTGAACAGACTCGAAAGTGGCCAGCAGAGGGGCGGGGTAAGCGGTCCAGCCCATATAAACATGTAGAGGCGAGAACGAGCACTCAGGGTTAGAAAAGCACGGTAGTGGTGACAGCTGAGAGCTTGCACTTGAAAGGGCACAGTGGGCACGAGGTGAGCGGTCTTGCTCATCGGAGGGAGGCAACGGGCGAGCCATCTTCAACTGCCGGTGCTGAACGTCCAAGAGGCTCGTGGAGGCAGTGAGGAGGGTCTGCAGAGGGTGCAGAAATGCGAAGACGTCGATTTGAATGGCAGCTGTGGCACCACGGAAACAGCCGACGCCGATTCTACCCCATTTAGGTGGGTTTCCCGTCGACAAGGAACCCCACCTAAAAGGCGTCTAAAAGGTCCGAGAACTGGTGCCTGAGGTGCAATCGCCCATGTACAAGTGTCTAATGCTGGTTTCGAAATCATCTTTGTAAAATACAATGTGTGAAAGTCTGATATGAAATGCAAAAGTCTGAGAGGGATACAGAAAATACTGAAATTCATTGTCTCCTCTACCACCCAATATTGAAATACCGGTGTACCAGGTGATGGCCCATAGCCCGTGCCGTCAGGGAACGTCGAAGACAGTCAGAATGAACGGTCAACGCGCACATTGCGGGATATGGTGCACTACGAGCGATCGTGCCCTTACCCATGGCGGGTACGCACCCGTGGG
This sequence comes from Strobilomyces echinocephalus, assembly GCA_038090115.1. Classification (NCBI taxonomy): domain Eukaryota; kingdom Fungi; phylum Basidiomycota; class Agaricomycetes; order Boletales; family Boletaceae; genus Strobilomyces; species Strobilomyces echinocephalus. The sequence goes on along the minus strand of JBBPMC010001541.1, from coordinate 534 downwards.
AACGGGTATGATAGCCGCACACCAACCAACGGTGACTTAACGTTTTCTCCCTCTCCCTTACCATCCCTCGTCTCGTGACCACAGTGGTGATGTTGCCCTCATTCTTGCCCACCCTTGTCTCCCTTGTCTCCCGAAGCAATGACGACACAACAATGGACGCAAGAGCGGCCATCGCCATCGCCCTCTCCCGCGTCTCGTGATGACAACACCGACGACGACATGACACACCCTCGCGCCTCCTCGCCCTCTTGTCCTCTATCTCCCTCGTCTCGCGATGTCAGCCGTGACGATGATGGTGACGCCATGCCCACGCCCTCTCTCCCCTCTCTCTCGTCTTGCGGTATCAGCCGCGCTGACGACGACGACGGTACGCCCACACCCTCTCGCCCTCCCTCTTCCCTGTCTCACGACATCAGCGCTCAACCACGAAAGCTGACAAGCCGAGAACCGGCGAGGCCATCTGAATGGTCGTCGCAGTGGTGTACTAGTACCATGGGTCCACAACACTCGCCCATCACTCCACTCGGGTCTATT
>JBBPMC010001540.1:0-10342 GCA_038090115.1 Strobilomyces echinocephalus | reverse complement strand
GTGTGTATTCTGGACGGCGCTCTATGAGATGGTGTCAGTAGGGAAAAATCAGCACCATGTTCATGTACTCACTACGAATGTTCCAAGCAGACGACGAGATCTTCGACAGCATTGTCCCGAGCATGGCTATGGCACCACAAAAACATCGCCCGTGCAATGTCGCACGATCACCAAAGATCATTCGTCGACATGGTCGATCAACATAAGCATGTTCTCGATCTTGCACAGCGATGCGCCCCACACGTCGTACCTGCCCATGGCTGTCGAACTTCATCGCCGACGAAAAGAAGAGAAATCTCACATGATGGCATATACGTGGCCCTCAGGTTCGACGGCCACACGTACTCTATTCGAGATCTCGTCCCTCGAGTCGCGCACGCGAAGATTGCCAGGCCTGACCTCGCACTGCCCCGCGAATCACTGCAGAAACGCTTCGTCGACCCCGTGCATCCCCATCCAGCGAAAGTGGCGCCGGACGGTCCTGGGGTGGCGCGACGAAAAGAGGTATACGGCGATCTTGAGACCCGGGACTGGAAATAGCTCAGAGGGGTCGTCGTCGTCGGTGTCGGGCGAGATCGACGTTGGGGCGGCCGCCGGTCTGGATGGGGGAGTTGAGCCAATGGAGCCAGCCATGGTGGCCTTGGCATCGGTGAACGCGTGTGGCGCGGTGAGAGTTTCGACACAGGCGATTCGACGATGGACTCACCAGCCTTGATACCCAGTGAAAACCGGTTATGATCTGGTCTAACCAGGTCTGACCCTGACCCGCCGTCGTCAGATCTCAAATAACGTAGGTTATGTAAGACATGTGATGTAGATACGATGTAGATATGATGCAGATATGATGCAGATATCGATGTCGTGACCTGTACCACAGATCGGACGTTTCATCGACATCACGGTGATTCCCCTTATTGTGTGCACCGTGCGTGCTGTGACACGTGCATCACATCAACGCAACCGCACATGTTACGTGTGACCTTGAACACGGCTTGCATCCACGCGCCCACAACCCTTCTTCCACTGACACGGTTGTTTTCATCCGGTAAGTATCATTTTTTTCTTATGTATGCCTTACTGACCATTGTATTAGAATGCAGGCAGGCGCTAGTACAAAGCAGTGGGTCTGCGTTTGTCAACGACATTGCAAAGGACAACCTCGCACCATCTCCAAATCCACGTTTTATAGGCATTTAGCCGATGCAGATGAAGGCGAACGACCTCGAATCCAGGCTGCTAGGGCAATGTCGCTCGACGCAGCACAGTCAATGCTCTCCAGTTCTATTGCTGTTTCTTCCTATCCATTGCATGCTCCAGCCGGTCCTGCCCTTGGCATTTCTCGTTCCATGCAGCGCGCAGCCACTCTACGGGGACTAGCTAAGCGAGCGTGCGAAGAACCAGATGCACAGCGACGGATAGGAAAACGGAAGTGTGCTCGCAACAAAGAGAACGATCCACCAGAGGTTTGTATATTTTTTCGTGCACCGGAATGACGCTGAAATACCTACCAGCCAGAAAACCATCGCCGAGACAACACACCTCCTCGCCAGCGATCTCATTCGCCGCTCTTCTTCCCTCCATCCTCTCCCGCTCGACCACCTACTCCTCCATCTCCAGCACGCCTTCCTAATCCACCTCCCAATCCACCTCCCGATGATCCTCCCGCAGACGAGCCCCAGGATCCTCCTAACTTCCCCAATCGTGCAAGGCTGATTGACTATGATAGACGACGCCCTCCTGCCATCGATATCAATGAGCTGGCTTGTTGTACGAACATCAACAAGCTTCAAAGTACTATGGAATTTATCAAGATTGTCTGGAATGCATCATTCGACGACCCCATCGCCAAGATGACTGTCCCCATGCTTACTCGACTCCGCAATCCTCCCACTGCCCCAGTTCAAATCAATAACCCAGGCGTCCGACATAGCATTGCAACATATTTAGCACTGGAACATGCATCTCAGAATGCATATGATCGTGTCATCAAATCCACAAAGTCCAACTTCCCAGGCATTCCTGGAGTTCAGGAATGTCTTCGATTCGGTGCGGTCGAAGATTTCATTGCTGCATACACTGGGATCGAGCCGATTGAGCATGACATGTGCCCGAACTCTTGCCTCGCCTTCACTGGCCCCTTCTCCCATCTCGATACATGCCCTACATGCCATGCATCACGCTGGAACGAAGCAAAGCTCAAGGCCAGCAATGGCCGCATTAAACTTCCCGCTAAAACCTTTTCCACTCTTCCACTTGGTCCCCAGCTCCAAGCGCTCTACCGTGATCCAGACAGCGCACGTGCTATGAACTACCTACATATGCGGACTGAGGAAATCATTCAAGAATACCGTCAGACATAGAAAATTTCTATTGTCGACGATATTGCTGCCGGTTGGGATTATCTCGGAGCATATCTTGATGGCGACATCAAAGATGGTGACATCGTCATCATGGCATCTATTGATGGCGCTCAACTCTATGAAGACAAGGAATCTGACTGCTGGATTGCCATTTGGGTCGTCATCAACTTATTTCCGAACTGTTGTTATCGCAAAACACACGTTATTCCTGGTGCATTCATTCCTGGCCCAAAAAAGCCGAAGAACATTGACTCGTTTATGGTAGTTGGCATCCATCACTTATCTGCCCTTCAGAAGGAAGGGTTACAGATCTGGGACTCCTCCCGAGATGAAGTCCGTCGCAGGGATGTCTACCTCTTATTCACCACAGGTATATGTTTTTTTATCACTGAGTGCCTTATTGAATTTTCGGTGCAGGTGATGGGCCAGGACTCGTCCACTGGGATGGTCTTGTTGGACACTGTGGCAAAAATGGCTGCCGCCTTTACTGTGGTGTTCGGGGCCGAAAGAAAGACTCTCGTTCACATTATTATCCAGCCCTTTTACTTCCACATAATGCCTATCGAGACTGTAACCACCCAGACATCTCTTCGTTTCAGCTACCTCCTGCCGGCGATCAAGAGTACAGTGCCAATCTTTTCCATCTCATGTCGTCTCCCAACCCTACTCAGTTTGATACCCGTCGTACTGCAACTGGAATCTCGAAAGCTCCACTCATTTTGGGCCTGGATCCAGCCACCTCACTCGGAGTTCCTCTTTGCATGACTACGGACATCATGCATCTTGCTGGCAATACCAGTGCGATTCTTATTGATCTTTGGCGAGGTGTAGTCACCTGCATGCCCACCGACAACATCGCCACTTGGGACTGGGCAATATTTCGTGATGAACAGCGCTGGCAAGTGCATGGACAGGCAGTTGAACAAGCCGGTGCCTTTCTCCCATCTTCTTTTGATACTCGACCTCGCAACATCGCTGAAAAGCGCAATACTGAGTACAAAACCAGAGAATTCGTTATGTACACTTTTGGTCTTGCTCCTGGATTACTCCACGGCATCCTCCCCGACATTTATTGGCGGAATTTCTGCAAACTCGTGCGAGGCTTCCAACTTTTATCGCAGCACGTGATCACAGAGCAAGAAGTCCTCGAAGCTTGCATTCTCCTTGCCTCTTGGGAAAGAGAGTTCGAGGAGATCTACTACCAGCGTCGAAACGATCGCCTTCACTTCATTTGCCCATGTGTACATCAACTTCTCCATCTCGGCCCGGAGACATTCCAGAAGGGACCCAGTATCTGTACTGCGCAGTGGACCATGGAGCGAACAATAGGCATTCTCAAGCAGGAAATCCGTCAGCCCTCAAATTATCTTGTCAATTTTGCCAAGGAGGGCCTTCGTCGTGCTCGTGTCAATGCCCTTGTTGCAGCACTTCCTGAATTAGATGATGTTCAAACCACACTCCCTCAAGGTGCTGTTGATCTCGGCAATGGCTATGCTCTTCTGCGCAAGCGTGACAGAAACCCTATGGTTCCGTCCCATGGCACATATGGCACCATTTGGGAATATCTCGACCATCCTAATCCAATGCCCAAAATCCAACGTTGGGCACGCCTTCGCTTACCAAACGGTCAAATTGCTCGAAGTGCTTGGCAGGAGAAAGCCAGATCTCAAACCAATCTGCGAGTTTCTCGCATGGTCAAGGTGAGTTTCGTTTCAAATCGTACGTGATCTTTTCTGACTCATTCAAGTTCAAACTTGTTGATCAAACCATGTTCGGCGAAATCTTATATTTTACCAGATTGGCCGTCCCTGACGGTAATGCTGGGTTCCGATTCGACAACGTTGCCCTCATCCATGCCTTTTCCCCTCCTGATGATGGCATGCTTCAAGCATCTTACATGACGCTCGCACTATGTCGTGATACCGATGCGATCTTGGTGGTGCCCATTGACAATATTTACAGTGTTGTTGCTATGGTCCCATACGGATTACAAAACAACGGGGAAAACAATGAAGCCAATGAAATGTTCTTCCTGGTGGAACAACCAGGTCTTTCCCATCTTACCGGACAAGATGAGGCCGAGAATGACGACGAGAATGATGCCGGTGTGGATGTGGAATGATTCTAGTACTGCTTGTGTCTTGACCAGAATATATGCAACCTTTTTGGGCATTCTACAACGACACGAGTGATTCTACATGACAGCATCTATGGTACAGTAATCTTACACGGCATACCCAGCTCGAGCTTAGAACTTATGGCTTCGGGAAGCGACCGGTTTTTCATACTTGGGCGCTCTAGGCTATAGATGTGATATTAGATAGAATTAGTGAATAAGAGTCAAGGACACACCTTTTCGGCACCTGGAGCTGCCTTGGGCTTTTCGTTTTCGGTGCCAATCGCTCCAAGTCGGAGAGGTAGTTCATTTTCGCTCTCAGACTCAGTTAGGCTGTCATCGTTTGGATCTGCAGTATAGCAAGATTATTAAATAGTACAGAAAGAGAAGGAGTACGGACCGATCAGCCTGCGACGCTTGTTGCATTTATTAGAGGCGCCGAGAACAAGTGGTAACACTGGTTTTGGAACCGGTGTTCCTAAAAGGCCAATATGAATGCGTGATCATCAAGAAGGTGAGCAGACTTACTATCCTCTTCCTTTTTGACATCTTCCTCTCTCGCTGTGGTCATTTCTGTGTTGACGCGAGAGGATATGACTTCTATCGTCTGAGAAAATTTATCAGACGGTTACTCAGGTAGATAAGATTAAGTAGTAAACATACCAATGGTCCAGGAAACTCCGGGTTATGGACGAACAAATAGGTATCTTCAGGGTGCTTCAAAGGGACTTTGATTTGGACATAGCCTGGCTCCCTCAGGGGACGAGTTGGCATGCCGAAGATACAGGGAGTTGGAGAACTGATAAGATTGACTTAAAGAGTCGGAGTTTCAAAGCATATCTTGAGAGGTGGGGCGATCTCTTTCTCATTCCCTCACCACGACAGCACGACATGTATTCCAGTATCCTAGATCCACTGTCGCCGTCTCCTACTCCACCTCCATCAACCCAGGTGCCTCCACCTTCCACGGAAATGCCACCCACTCAAATGGTGCCCATGCCGATGATACCTGCGCAAATGATGCCCATGCAAACGATACCGACACAATTCTTTCAAACCACAAACTTCGCTGGAAATTTTTTTGACCCTGTGGGAATGGTAAGGGACTAACCTCATAATGTACTCGTAGATCTTTATATGGTAAGCAGTCAGGGATTACAGGTGGTACTCAACATTCTGGCAGCAGCGACTATCATATGCGCGAGCTCCATGCTGCTTGCGAGTATACTATCAAACAGCTTCAAAATGAGAATATGAAACTGGTGATTGAGCGTAATGCGCTGATGTGAGTTTTCTCTCGCTTACTGCTTATAAGTACTAATGCTATATTTCATTAGGAATGTGATTAATCAAAGGCCCCCACCATGCCCGACCCCGCTGGGCCCACCCACACCAGCACCCTCCCCAGTTGTTGAGCCAGCGCTGTCGGTGCCAATCCACCTGACTCACCCGAGGATCCGGTTTTGGACACTCGAGGTGTTCGATAACTGGTTGGATACTACCGCGGAGGCAAGATCTGGAATTCGTGGAAAAGAACCTTACCTCGAGGGAGAAGATGGTGGGGCTATTTCGGAGCAAGAAATCGCCAACATCAAGGCTTGTATGCGCTCCGGATTCTTTGACCTCGTAAGCAACCGATGCACACCGCGTGTCTGGGGGGAAATAGACGCTACTACCCGAGAACGGTTCCACAGCTATGTCGAGAAGTCTTATCCAATTTTCAGGTTTGCTGTGAATGGGTGGAAGTTGGATCGCTTGGCACAAGCGATCTACCCAGCCTGGCGAAAATTTCACCTCACTGGCAACGTGTCAGAAGGCCTGCGTCTGAAGACTGTGGAAGAGAAGAAGAACACCGCTTTGAAGCGGAAGGGAACTGGAGAAGAGTCCGAGTCTTCTCATACTACTGCGAAATGCCGACGAAGTATACTCCTCTAATCTACTAGTATTTGATTTCGCTCACAGTCAATTACTTTTTACTAGTGGATTCTCGAACGAGCAACAGCACCTCAAAGCCTCTCCAACCTGGAAACATATCTCAGAATGGTCCTTCTGCAGGATCTACCACCAACCCCAAGCCAGCGATCAATGAAAACGATCCCTCAGCCGGCCTCTACGACGACAACGACCCCTCGGCTGGCCTCTACGACGACATCGGACCCACTACCGACCCCAAGACAGTTCCCACGACCAGCGACAGCGACCCCTCGGCTGGCTTGTACGAGATCGCTGGACCCACTGCCGACCCCAAGACCATTCCCGCGACCAGTGACAACGACTCAGCTGGCCTCTACGACGACATCGGACCCACTACCGACCCCAAGACAGTTCCCGCGACCAGTGACAACACTTCTGCTGGTCTGTACAACGACGCTGGACCTACTGCTGGCCCCAAGACCACTCCCGCGATAGGTGACGTCAACCCCTCGGCTGGCCTCTACGACGACGTCGGGCCTACCACCGACCCCAAGACCATTCCCACAACTGGCGACGACACCTCTGCTGGCCTCGACGACGACAATGGGCCTACCACTGACCCAAAGACCACAGCCAACTCGAATGATACAGGCTCAGCAGAGCTTGAGAGCGAGTCAAATGAACCTGTAGCTGGTCCCTCCGAGGGCGACATTCTGGTGACTCGTTATGCAAATCCACTGTGATTATTCACTTTACCATTTCCAAATTATGTGTTCCTGACTAGGATTCTTTGGCAGGAACGCGCTCGCTCAAGTTGCCGCCAAAATGAACATTGTCATTCCCGATAACTCGAATACAACATCAGTGTCAGGTAACAAGGGTATAACCACGTCGGTCGCTTCTGTTCCCACTATGACACCGTGCAACACCGGGAAGAAGACCGTGAAAATGCGCCCAGGCCCTGCACGCAATGGAAGGTGGGCACCGAGCAATTCATTACAGCTTTACTTAATTGTCGTCAGGAACCTGTGCGCACATCGTTGGCTTAAGCATTTCAAAGACACCACGAACGGGACCACAGCCGAATTCAAGATCTACTACGACTCGCTGAGCAAAGAACAGCGTGATGTGAGGCAAAGTATGATACCATTTCATGTTCTCACAATAATTCTACAGGCTTACGAGAAGACGGCCGAGGATCTGGTGAGTAATTTACCACAATAAAGTGACCTATATCTTGTTACTTTGTTTCTAGGTCGCTCAGAACGCATGGAACAAGGACGTTTACAACAGCCCGATGCTTTGAAGATTCCGATCGCCTGTCTCCAACCCTCCGTACAGTTGGCGCTTGCCCATCCCCACTCACTCAAACTTCTCGGTGGCTTCCTTCTCGCATCGCTTCCTTTCTTGTTATTCCCTCAACCAGGGTTGCTCTTTCCCCACCCCATTGCCCTGGTTCCCACTTGGTGTTCTCGGCTGCTGCTCTGTCCGCTTTTTCAGTGCTTTGTCGCCTATCCTTTCGTCCGCCCTCTGTCTCCCCAGCTTTTTGCACGCGCTCCCGGTCGCAACGGTAGCTAATTGTAGCTACCAATTGTATCCTGCCAAATGTAACCGGTTCAGATTCGTTAATATCACATTCTCAAGAGGTATCTACTAGTATGACGATGTATCAAACGTTGATACATCGTCATATCCGATGAGATTCATCTCGTTCGGGCGAGGGTGACGACGAACCTCACCAAATATGTCCAGTTGAGATCTGGCCACGCCAGGTCCTGCCCCGTCAGATCACTTTCTCAAATAACTCCCACTTTACGCGGAGGATATTTTCTAGCCTCAAACCGTTCTCAAATTATATTTGGTCAGATACGGTCAGACCTGGTTAGACCAGATCATAACCAGTTTTCACTGGGCTTGATATCCGACGAGGACCTTGTCCTGGATCGTGTTTGGATCTGCGCTGGTCGATGTCAGCCGACGTCACGCGAGACGGTGAGTAAACGTACCGTTTGAGGGTGCCATCGCTGGCCATCGCGATGAGATGGAAGTCGGGATCAGAGCACCCCCGCCATCCGAAATTCTCCCACGCTACATGGGCTTTTCCTCGTAGTTGTTGGCTAATTCAACCACTCTGGGGCGTTTTGCCTGGCAGCGTTCTTATCGTGAACCATATCGTCATGGGCGACGTCCTCGCCGACCGTGCCCAGTTCATTCTCGACAAGCTCACCGCCACCTCAGTCTTCCCGAGGCGGCGCGTCTCTTGAGTCTTGATCGCCATCGCGGGCGTCCCCGCATCCAGTCCAAATCCACCTTCGCCACCCGTCTCGTCGAGACCGTCAACGCCCGTCTTGAAATCAATTGCCGGGCCCAAGCAGTCCTCATTGGGCTCGACGGCTGGCACCTCACCCGTGCTCAACTGGACGCCATGCCAGACCCGACGCACGCCAACGACCGTCGCGGCGCCCACTGGACCTTCAACGCCCACGCCTCGTAACGCCATCTTCGTCACCCGCCTCCGCGACCACGACGCCGCGGTAGTCGTTCGACTACGCCCTCAAAGACCCGACTGGACAAGACGCAGCCTGCAGTCGTCCCGCTCGTGAACGTATGCGCTTTTAGCGGGCTCCACACGTGTCACCCCACATTCCCGCTCTCAGCCTTGCACCTTTCTCCCAACGACTGAACCGAGCCGACGGGTCGCTTTTGCCCCTTCTAGTAAACAGGTCCAGGGCGGATCGACGGCGACTCAGAAGTTTCCGAGTTGCCAGCGTCATGCTCGCCTCGAACTTGTTGTTTCTCGACCTGATCTCTTCTGGCGCCGGGGATGCATTCTTCCCACGATTTCGAGTCTTGGGGGCGATATGGGTGGATGGCCCCGCTCTTTCTTTCGTTCGTGCTTTCTTTCTTTCTTTTTTTTTCCTCCAGGAACCGTGAGGCTCAACAGGACGGTGATGACAACACGATATGTAGTTGGAGACTGGACGTGGCCCGTCGAGCATGAAGCGATCCGGATCGTTTCATCGGCAAAACTGGGTGGACGACTTCCCATAGCACGCGCATACTAGTAACAGGAAGCGAGAACAACGACAACGACAACGACGACACAGACAAATTCGAATGGGGGAGACATCGAGCTCGTCAACATCATAGATGACGAGCAAGCGTTTGAAGATCGTTCGCCACGCGCTGCATACAATCTCATCGATGCCGCCATTCGCACGTCGGGCCTCCGGACCATTTTCTCGCCAAGAAGACGGAAGCAAGTACGTCGATTGTTATCACGCTCATTCCTTGCATCGTGCTGTGGTCTATCAGACTAAGGTTACGCGACTATGTGACGAACCCGACGACTGTCGACACGTAGCGCTCGCCAGGGGATCAGAGGCCGCGCAGTGCGTCCATTGCCTGTACGGCTCCGTTGACACCATGAGTTCGCTCCAGATCGAATCAAAACGTTCAGTCACCCGGACTCGGATTGAGGACTGCGGATGATGTGGAACCGTTTATTACCGAGGCTCTGAACGCATGGAGAGCATTGCACAACACGAATCTGATGTACCGTCGAGTTGGGACGAGAAAAAAAAAAAGTGACTGGTCGACTATCATTAAGTAAAGAATGTTGCAGGTAGCGATGGCATTCAAAGGCCAACATGGATGAACGGAATCCACTCGTCAAACGCGATGCCACTCCTTCATAGATTCCCGACAGCTGCGTGCAACGCGTATGCAGCCTCCCGATAATCCGGTCGAGTGCCCTTCCGAAACAAGTACCTGTATACGTCCCTTGCCACGTCGGGCGCGAGCTTGTCGCTGATCGACCACATCGTACCGATGACACCTACGTAACCCGCAAACAGCATCCCCGCCGCGATGTGAATGGCCTCATCAGAGAGGTGTTTGTCCCCCTTAGCAGTCTGGCACGCAGAAAGGAAGGCGAGCCCGCTGCGGGGTC
>JBBPMC010001539.1:0-10352 GCA_038090115.1 Strobilomyces echinocephalus | reverse complement strand
TGTGTCGAATGGCATCCAACCAAGGGTCTCCTCGCCTCGGGGAGCAAAGACAACCTGATCAAGTTTTGGGATCCTCGTACTGGCACGGTTCTCTCGACGCTGTAAGTCATCCGTCTGGATCCAAAAATGACTCTTCACTATCTGCCACTGTAGTCACCAACACAAAAACACGATCCAGGCTCTGGCTTGGTCCCCGAATGGCAACCTTCTCGCCAGCGCATCACGCGACCAGACTGTACGTGTGTTCGATATTCGCGCCATGAAGGAGCTCCGCACCCTAAAAGGGCACAAAAAAGAAGTTTGCTGTGCGTCCACCTTGTTCCTTCTGATGATGCTTGTGCACTCACGCCTCTACACGACTAGCCGTCACCTGGCACCCAGTCCACCCGGTCCTTGTCTCGGGCGGATCCGAAGGTGCCATCCTCCACTGGGATCTCACCGGCCCCGAACCTACCGCACTCCAACCCGCGCTCCTGCCTCGTGCGACGCTCTCCCAGGCGCACGACTCCAATGTCTGGGCACTGACATACCATCCGTTGGGCCACATCCTCGTGAGCGCGTCCAACGACCACACGACGCGGTTCTGGTCGCGCGAGCGACCGGGCGACGCGAGCTCGGTGTTCGCCGGGGGTGGAGAGAAGCCGCCCGAGATGACGGACATGAGTGGGCAGGAGGAGGACGAAGACGCGATGGTGCCCGGGTTCAGCTATGGCGGCGGGGTGGGTGGCGGCGGCTTCGGAAGTGGGTTCGGTGTCAACGGAGGGGGGGGAAGCGGTGGTGCGCGGTGGTTCGGTCGGGATGAGGACGGTTCGGGCGCGAACGCGACGCCGGGAGGGGGTGCAGGGATGGGTGCGATCCTTGGGGATTCGTTGGACGGGTTGGGGTACCGTTCGATGACGTTGGGTGCGGACGACAGCATGAACGTGGACGACACCATCCCTGGACTGGGTGCTGCTGAGCACCTGGGGAACGCGGTGTCATTACCGCCTCCCGGGCCGAGACAGAGTAATTCAATGCCGCCTCAGGAAGACATGTGGTCTGGCGGTGGTGGTGGTGGTAGTAGTGGACGAAACGAGGAATGGGGAAGGAGAGGCGGAGGTGGGTATCACGATAGACGAGGGGGCCCTCGAAGAGGCCGGTATTGACCTTGTAAGCTATGTATTACAGTAGTGAAAAATCCTGATGCTTCAACATGGCGCTTGTCAGGACTCGCGAGGAATTCCGGGCCACGTTTTCGTTCGAATCCGACTGATTTACAAGTACACTGGAAATACGCACATACCAAGGTCCTCAAAGGACGATGAATTTATAGACATATATAGTGACGGAATGAACATGATATGAACGTGCCAGTCTCGAATGAGTCGACATTGAGGCTCCTCTTCCTTGGTACTATCCCCCCAGGAGATGCAGATTATAGATCCAAGTCTATCCTCCTCCTCGGCAATCCCTCCCTGATGATGTCTGAAACCCGAAGAACCTTGGCCTGGTCGGTCTTCTCGACGTCCTCGGTACTGTTCGCCTTCTCGACCTCGCTTTGCGGCTTCTTGCGTTCTATGGCCCGCGTGAGCTGTCGCTCTCGCTGCCGAAAACACGTACAACGTACTCTCTTCCATATCTAATTTCCAACGCGCGACGTTCTTCCGCAGTATTTCCTGGAGGGACACTGCGTCTTTTCGGTCCTTCTCACACAGCCCCTCCTTCGGGCCAGCGTCCGCCTCTTTCAATCCCTCGTCTGCAACGCGGATCGCATCTTCAAGGCGGTGCAGCACCTCATAGTGGAGCAGCGATAATTTCAAGGTGACCTGCAGACGGATCGGGTGCATCGCCAACAATCCGCGAACGGCGATGGCCGAGGCGTCCTCGTAAGCATTCAACGACTTATCGATGCACGCCCTGCGTCGGTTCTCGACGCCGTGAAAGTCGGACGCGCAGCGGTTGAAATCGCCGATCCTGAGGACGCAGGTCATCAGACGAATTTCTCTTCTGGCGGCGAGAAAAACTCACATTCGGCCATAGAAAACGATGGATTCCATCGAGGCAGTCGAAGGGATAAGTCTGTCGAGTATGCCGAGCACTTCCTCGCAGATGCGGATGATTTCGCTCTCGAGTTTCTGCTTTTCGCACGCGGCACGGTGTGCAGCGACAAGACATTCATATCCAATGGAGAGAAGGTTGCATTCGTCTGGGGTTAGCTCCCGGTTCGAAACAGCAATATCCTTCATGTGGTTGACCACATCTGACGAGACCTATGAACATAGTGAGCATTTAACCACAAATATGACTCACCCTGCCAACACTTGTCTTGTGCGGCAGCCTTGGCAAGATGGAATAATTCTTCGCGAGATCTGGATTTCTGTGGGTCATAGCATGATCAAGATCGTCACAGGGTCAGAAACGGGATCGTCAACTTACTGTTGGTGCATCCAGAAGCAGCTAGAGTACGACATACTGTTTAACCAAGAACCGAGTTGCCAGTCACCTGTTTTGCTCGATGGGTGGGGTACATACATATCACAAAGTGGATCAAGTGTGGATATAATCCAATAAAACAGGACAGGAATTAGAACTATAAGTCTCTGTGATCAATGCTTACATATTCATCCAAGTCGTCCAAATTCTTGCGGACCGTGGTGAAAAGCAGCGAAGGGCACAACCAACCATTTTCTCTACTTGGAAGGAACTCGATGACTGCAGATACGTGGGACATGGAGAAATACGAGGAATACAACACTCACGCTCTACTTCGAGAAGCTTCTCTACGCTGATTTCTTGCATGTGCAGTACATTAACTTCGAAAGTAGAATCTAAAAACGAGCAGATCGAGATATGGAGTATGGCAGGCAACTCAGGGCTGATAGTTGTTAAATATCAATCAGCAGACGACAGTACAGAAAATCTCACAGTATAATCGGGTCATCCCACTCAGTCGCCTCTCCAGGCGTCACGGGTCTGTCCTTGGACCTCCATTTTTTGTTGCCAAACTCAACATACACGTGACATTCGATAGGATCACATCCAGGGCCAATCAACTGATCGCCGCGGATACCTGCAGAACATTCCATTGGATTCGGCGCAAGCGATGACGAATGTATGACCCACTTGTGACGAGACTGACAACCTGAGATTTGTCGTCGCACTGTTCAGGGATCCTAGCTACCTCTATCGGACTCGCCGGTGATCTGCGTTCCGTGGAAAATTCTGAAGACGCGTCATGAGGTAAATCAAGTCGCTAGTGAATCTCCCTCGCTGCGTTAAATATCTAGGTTAAGTAAATCGTAAGGGCGGTGTGGAATGAAATCACCAACCCTTGAAATTCCACGCATACAACCCCTTATTTAAATGGATCATAGACTGGGTTTGTACTTACTATTCTGCGGATCGATCGAACATTTTTCTGTCAACTGCACAAAGTCTTCTTGCATCAGTTGTTCAGAAGATAATTGCTCCTATCGTCCGAAAGTCATTTATGAATAACTGGAGCGGAAGGCTACTGACTTTGTTGAGGAAATCAATCCACTCGCTGTCGTGGGTCACGGCAATGAGCATATCAGAGTCCTATCAACAATCAAATAAGCACTCCGAGAAAGCAGTGTGCATATTCCAATGCAAACCTTTTCCAGTCGGTAACGGTTCATGGTATTAGATGGGTGGAACGGGGGCTAGAGATTCAATTAGTTTACCCATGAGAAATGACGGGACGGACGCCAACCTCAGTATCAGTCGTCTGCGTTGTCTTCTTCCTTTTGAATATCGATTTCAGGAATTTAAAGCCACGCAGCCACGTGATAACTACATGAAGCTTCTGCTCGCCAGAGACCAGATCAATGACACCTTGAGTCATCAATCCAAATAACTCATCCTTCAAGGCGATCTTGAACCCCCTCAAGAAAACACACTGATTGGCATTTATGTTAGAGCCACGCCGAGGCCCATCCTTCCAATCCACGTGAAATGTATGTCCCCAGTTGTAATTCCCGGTCTCGCTGCCTTCCTCGACCTTTGTCAGCCACACTCGTTGTGAGTCTCCAACGAAAGTTGCATTCTTGAACGACGCCAAAGACCAGCTTTGAGCCTTGAAGAAACCGGTGATGAGATATAGGGAGTGATTGCCAATTGGTCGCTGACGGCATCGGTCGGCGAAATGGTACCAATCGAATGCATGGTCGATTGCAAGATCCCGAAATCGGTTTTTTGATATGAGGTCGTGGAACACAGCACCTTTTGGAAGAAGCAGAATCGCACCCTCTGTGGTGGAGGGAGCGAATTCGTATTCAGTGCTATGGCAGAAAGTGTTCTTTCAGTGACTACAATGTCTTGGGTCTCGGTTAAACACATACCCATGCCTAGGTGGGTCGATCCGTGTCATGCCAGAAAATATAACAGTACCAGGGGGAATTGCCTCCAACTCGACACAGACGTCCGCACGCTGATTCAGCCGAATATGATCGAATTTCGGGAATCCCTTGTTGCGCCAGCGTGCGTGGAGTGGGTGGTCATCTGGCTTGCATACGTTGAAAAGGACATCAAACCCCCTCTCTGGGTCAACAACGCCAACATCTCCAATCTGGATCCCATCTTGTTTATACTCAACCGGTAGATTATCAGTATTGCTCAGCTGAGGAACGCGTAAGGGGTATCCGCGATCTTTTGGCAGGTATTTGGCGTATACATCCTGTAGGGAGTCGCTCATGGTTTCTCGACTGCCGATGTCGAACAGAGCGCTTGCTGGAATGCCTAGAAGAATACCTGATTATCCTAGATACGCCGCTTATATAATATATCGGAACCGTAAATGGAAATGGGTCGGCATCAACGAGCGACGAGGAACTCAGACGTTGAGCGTCACAGCTCACAAACATGTGGTGGCTGCGGCACTAGGGCTCGAAGGAACGCAAGTGAGCGCTGGGGGTCGGAGGCACACTGGGGGAGACCGTTGAGCGTTGGGGCCTGACAGGCGGCGGCGGAGGCAGCGTCGAACGAGCGCTGTGGTTCGAAGGACGGCGGTGGTGACTGGAAGCGACTGGAAGCGAGCGCTGGGGTTGGGGGAATACGGGGCGACCGTCGAGCACCCAGTCTCCTTCCCATCCTTGTGCTGGGGGTTGAGGCCTCATCCCGCTATGTATATCCTAGTGTGTGTGTGTGTGTGTTTGGAAATCCCGGCACATTCAGGGGGTTGGCCGCGTTCGGACGCTTATACAAGCGAGTGTGGGTGCACCGCTCTGTAAATTTCCCGGCATGTCTCGGTGAGTGGATTACTGTTTATCATGGCATTTACTTCCCACTGTGTCGACACTGGCGCATGGAATCAGAGGCAACCGAGTGCATGTATGACGTGGATAACGTCAACGGTCACTCGAACCTCACCGTCGCGGGTCGCCTATCTGCACTGTGGTCGAGTTAGGAGGCAAGGGGTGGATTGTATGCCTCATTGTGTAGGTATCGGTCCACGGGCGTGATAATGAGGTGAATACCAGTAGTAACGGAGGAATCATGAGTCAAGTGACTTGAAGTCCGAGACTAACAACAATTGACGGAACCACCTGAAACTGGAAACAACGATCATGTAGCACGCAGGATATTCGGTCTTCAGTCTTCAAATTCCATCCTCACTGGGATCCTAACACACGAGTCAGATAGTACGTCAAGCCAGAATCACACGAAGCTCACCGTTGTTCGCCTGTCTGCGGAGAATAACAACTCAGTATACACCAAGTGGTCAAAGATGGAGTAGCTTACGCTCGACATCCAGCACAGCTCCGCGCGAACGTTCGCGTGACCAAAGGATACGATCACGTCGTAACGTAGCTGATAGTGGACATTCCCGGAATCATCCTTCTTCATCACCAGGTCATTCAAGGCTTCGCTTAGATCAGCATGAGCTGTGCAATGCACCGAAAAAGACGCTAAATATTCCACTTCAGACCGAGGACGCGAAGATAAAAGTAATAAAAGAAACTTGCATTCGTCTTCGTCAAGCCATTTCGGGTGGAATAAGCTGCCTTGATAGCACATGATACGCACGTTCTGCGTGCCGAACTCAGCTGGATCACTTTTGATCAGCGAGAAAGCAATCCTAAACACCTTCTCCTCGTGAGGATCACCACCCTTTGAAAGCGAACAATTCAGTGTTAGACAGCATCAAGGACAATCCAAAGGAGAAAGCTTACCAAGCGAACTTTCGATTCAAAGTAACCCGGGACGTAGCGCTCGCCTGTAGGATCCGTCTCCCACAAGTTCTTTCTACGCATATGTTCCTCGTCGTTCGTGTCGACGGGGAGCGCACAAGCTATGCCGTACTGAACGTTGGGCTTTTCCTGTTCGTGATCGTCTTCGGCTTCCGTTGCGTCCTTGACGTCGTGTGCCTTCTCGGTGTCGCACTGCCCGTCTTCGCGTTCTATCGTGGGCGCAAGTTTGGCGCAGAACAGGTCAAACATTTTTCCCGAAATTTTTCCCTTGTCGACGGGTAGGGGTTGCACAGGTTGGCTTTTCCCACTAAACGACATCGGATTATTCTCGCCATCCTCCGTCGCGTCCTCGACACTGTCCGTTTCGTCGACGTCGCGCCCATCTTTGCGTTCTATGGCATGCGTCAGTCAATTGCGCTCATTCGTCAAAACGCGTGTAACGTACTCTCTTCTTCCTCCAGTCTCCAACGATCGAGATTATCCTGTAACGATACCATGATATCCATCGTGTCTTTGCAATCCTTCTCAGGAACCCCCTGCTCCATACAGGCGCGCGCGTCCTTCAAAACCTCGTCCACTACACGGATCGCCTTCTTGAGGCGGTGCAGCACATCGTGGTAGAGCAACGACAAATTCAAGGCGACCTGCAGACGGATCGGGTGCATCGCCAAGAGCTCAGATTTGGCGATGTCTGACGCGTCCTCGTAAGCGGCCAACGCCTTTCTGATATACTCCTCGCGTCGGCTGTCGACGTGAAACTCGGAGGCGCAGCGGAGGTAATCGCCAATCCTGAAGCGGGGATCGTGAGACAAGTCTTGGGGGCGGTGGAAGTACTCACATTTTGCCATAGAAGATGAAGGACTCCGTCGAGGAGTTCGAGGGGATGAGGTGTCTGTCGAGTATGCCGAGCACTTCCTCGCAGATGCAGATGATATCATCCTTGAACGTCTGGCTATCGCATGATGCACGACGGACAGCGATGAGGCCTTTGTATCCATTCGAAAAGAGGTCGCGTTCCTCTGTACTCAACTCCTGATTCGAAAGGGCGACATCCTTCATATGAGTGACCACAGCTAGTGCCGTGTATAAACAGAGTGCGCGTTTAACCAAGGAGGTGGCTCGCCTTCCCAACGCTTCTCTCGTTCGGCGGCTTTGGCAAGTCGGAGGGATTCTTCCCGAGATCTATAATTCTGCAGATCATGGCATAATCAATATAAAAATCGGCGGAGTCCCGCATAGGCTTGTGAACCCACCAAAGCCGCATCACGAGCCAGCTAGGGTACGGTGTACTGTTTGACCGCGACCCGGGTTGTAAGCCACTTGGATTCGTGACAGGTGGTGCACATACATCAAGAAAATATATTTCCAATAAGTTGGCGATAGCATGCAGGGTGAGGCGGAATTAGAGCTGGAAGTATATGTGACCAAACCTTACCAACTCGTTCAAGTCGTCCCGATTTTTGCGGTCAGTGGCGAAAAGCAGGGAAGGACACAAGCATTCGCCGACATCCTCTACTTTCCGAGGGAACTCGATGACTGCAAAATATATGGGATCTATAAAAAAACACAAGAAATATGACACTCACACTGTTCCTCAAGCAACTTCTCCACGGTAACTTCCTGCGTGTGCAGTACTGAAATGGACTCTAAAAAGGTGCGGACCGAGATGCAGAGTGTGGCAGACAACTCAGACGGGCTGACAATTGTAAACGTCAATCAGTAGATGAGGGCAAGAAAAATCTCACAGCTGAATCGTCAGGCCATTCCACTCAGTAGCCTCTCCAGATGCTACAGGTCTGTCCATCGTCCACCGTTCGCTGTTGGTGGACTGTAAAAACACGTGGCATTTGATAGAACCACATTTACGACCGATTAGCTGATCACCACGGATACCTGCAGAACATTTCAAAGGATTCCGTAAAAACATCGACGAATGTACGACATATGTACTTACTCGTGATAACGTTGACAGTCCGAGAATTGTCGCCGCATGGTTCAGAGGTCCCTGCTACCAGAGGTCCCTGTGGTTCATCACGATGCTCGCCGCGTCCGGTAGTAGAATATTCTACAAAGGTAAGTGAAGTCCCTAGTGAAGGGCCCTCACTGCCATCTACGTTGAATAGATGACAGGCACGGTAGAGAAATCACCAACCGTTCGACCTCAACGTATACGATCCCTGAGACGAGTCAATGGGCAAGTGAGTGTCGAATTCCTCTGAACTACTACTTACCGTGCTGCGGATCGAACGAGCATTTCTCCGTCAAGAACTGCACAAAACAGTCTTCTTGCATCAGCAGTGCCGGCGATACTCGCTTCTATACTCCAAAGTCAACTCTGATTGATAGGAACAGGAAGATATTGACCTCGTCAAGGAAATCGATCCATTCGCTGTCATGGGTGACTGCGACGGTCATAGCAGAGTCCTACGAAAAACGAATCAGCGCTCGCGAGATACGCGACGTACATATCGCATTGCAAACCTTTTTCAGCAAGTATCGGTTGATTGTATCAGATGGGTGAAAAGGCTAGCTACTCGATGAGCTGCTGCATTGGAGGTCACAAGAGGCACACAAACTTGAGATAACTTCGGCTCGTGGGTCGGATCTACCCTAGGATACGAGCTGCGGACCATCCCCGGTATCCCTGACATCCTCTTCTTTCTTGGTGTCCACAAGGATGAAAAGCACGAATAATTTCCGGTAGGGGCAGTCATGTCGGTCACGTGTGGAGTCAGCCCGAAGATGTGACTCCTCACGGCGATCTTGAACCCCCTTAAGAACACGCACTGATCAGGGTTATTGTTAGCCTCACGTCGAGGTCCGTCACTCCACTCCACATTGAACGTGGACTCCCAGTCATAGCTATCAGAATTGCCGACCCTTGTCAGCCATATTCGGTCAGAGCTGACCAAAGGGGATGTATTCCTGAAGGATGCGAGCGACCAGCACTGGGCTTTATAGTAACCAGTGACCAGATATAGGGAGTGGTTGTCGATGTGTCGTCTGAGGTCCTGAGCGACGAAGCGATACCAATTGATAGCATGTTCAATCGCGAAATCGCGAAACTGGTCTTTATGAGGTCGTGGAGGGTAGCTCCTCGAGGGAGGATAAGGATTGCGCCGACTGCAGCACCCGGAGCAAATTCATATCGAGTCCTACAACGCCCCTTCAGCAACCATACACCTGACCGTCTACACTGGAGACATACTTTTCATCGCTAGGCGGGTGAATTCGTCTCACGCTATCGGAGCATATGATGGCGCCAGGAAGAACTGCACCGGACTTGACACAGATGTCCTTGTTACGATTCAACCGGATAGGATCAAATTTCTGGAATCCCTTGTTTTGCCAGCGTGCATGGAGCGGGTGATCAGCTGGGTGGCATATGTTGAAAAGGACATGAAACCCAGTCTTGGGGTCAACAATGCCGACATCTCCAATTTGGATCCCGTCTCGTTGATACTCGCCCGGTAGACCATGAACGTTGCTGAGCTCAGGACTCCACAAGGGGTATCCGTGATGTTTTGGTAAGTACTTGGCATATACGTCCTGTGGAGAGTCGTCTATCATGTGTTGTCTTGACTGTCGATGGTGAAGAGAGAACGCGGGGTGTAAAGTTCAAATGCTTGGACACAAGTCCATAGCCCGGGGATGCACACTACGCCGTGCCTCGTGTTCCCGTAGAGGAAGGTTCTCAATTCCCTTTTACTGATGTCGAAATTTGAAATTTCTATCAAAAAGTGCATTAAATTAGAAATTTCAGTGTCGATAAAAGTGCAGTACGAAATTTCATCTATGGCGGTCCAATTGCACTTTTATTTGGCGCGCGCAACATTCACCTCTACGAGCCAGCCCACGACGCCTCACCCCGTTAAATTTTGACCCCAGCACGCCTGAACACGCTTTTCGGTCCATCACAACCAAGTACCAGTACCTGGTCACCGTGGGAAAATGTTTTGAAAATATCCTACTCACCTTCGGTCGACCATACCACCGTCGTCGACTCAGTCACCGAACGATAACGATGACGAACTCATCGTTTACAGCCACGGCCCCCTCACGCCACTGAGTTGACGATTGACAACAACAAGATCGAATCCCAGCGCCATCCACTGCCTCGTTTCGGTCTCTCGTGGCTCCTTGTGCCCCACCGTCGTCCAGAGC
>JBBPMC010001538.1:0-10353 GCA_038090115.1 Strobilomyces echinocephalus | reverse complement strand
CTAGACAACGCGATTTCAGCTCACAGAAACGCCATTCAGCTCACCCTTGATGGCCACACCGACATGCCTGGTCGTCTCAGCAACCTCGGCAACTCCCTCCTCACTCGTTTTGAGCGCCTCGGAGAGCTTCGCGACCTAGACGA
This sequence comes from Strobilomyces echinocephalus, assembly GCA_038090115.1. Lineage (NCBI taxonomy): Eukaryota > Fungi > Basidiomycota > Agaricomycetes > Boletales > Boletaceae > Strobilomyces > Strobilomyces echinocephalus. Next base: position 10,210 of record JBBPMC010001538.1, on the reverse strand, counting down.
CGGGATTTCAACTCACAGAGATGCCGTTCAGCTCACCCCTGATGGCCACCCCGACAAGCCTCGTCATCTCAGCAACCTCGGCAACTCCATCCGAACTCGTTTCTCACGCCTTGGAGAGCTTCGCGACCTAGACGACGGGATTTCAACTCACAGAGACGCTATTCAGCTCACCCCTGATGGCCACCCCGACAAGCCTAGTCGTCTCAACAACCTCGGCAACTCCCTCCGAACTCGTTTTGAGCACCTCGGAGAGCTGCGCGACCTAGACGACGGGGTTTCAACTCATGGAGATGCTGTTCAGCTCACCCCTGATGGCCACCCCGAAAAGCCTGGTCGTCTCAGCAACCTCGGCAACTCCCTCCTCACTCGTTTCTCATGCCTCGGGGAGCTTCGCGACCTAGACGACGCGATTTCCACCCACAGAGACGCCGTTTGGCTCACCCCTGATGGCCACCCCGACAAGCCCAGTCGTCTTGACAACCTCGGCAACTCCCTCCTCACTCGTTTTGAGCACCTCGGAGAGTTTCGTGATGTGCAAAGCGCACTGTCTGCGTATTCACATGCTGCTTTAGCTCCTTTCGGCCCCATTCGCACTCGCTTCCGTGCATCCAAGAATTGGATTATGTGTGCCAGGTTCACACATCATCACTCCGTCCTCCATGCTTATTCTGTTGCGATTGATCTTCTTCCTCAACTCGCATGGATTGGTCTCTCTCTTGAAGGCCGTTTCTCTGAACTCATGGAGGGTGCCTCGGATGTGGTACGGGATGGTGCTGCAGAAGCACTAAATGCTGGATACCCAGAACTTGCTGTGGAGTGGCTTGAGCGAGGACGCTCAGTTGTCTGGAGTGAGCAGTTTAAACTGCGTACTTCGTACGAAGAGTTGGCGTCTGCCCATCCAGATCACGCTCGTCGGCTTCAGCAGCTGTCAACTGCATTGGACAGTGCGAGCGCCACCCGTGAAAAATCCTTGTCTGCGCTGCCATCTGGGACCGGAGGTGTAGTGGAACACAAGCCAGAGTCATTGAGGCAAGAGGCTGAACAGCACCGTGCCCTCGCGATCGAGCGAGATGATCTGTTAAGGGAGATCCGCAAGTTGCCAGGTTTCGATGCATTCCTCCGCTACAGACAGTTTTCGCAGCTCCGTGCCTCTGCACATGCTGGTCCGGTGGTTATACTGAACGCTGCGGAAAGCCGCTGTGATGCGCTGATTGTGCTCGCCAACGTAGATCATGCTGTTCATGTCCCACTCCCCCATTTCACTCTGGGGCGCTTAGCTAATCTTCAGAACACATTGAAGGGCCTCGTTCGTGAAGAAAGGGAGGGTAAAAGTGTAAAAGGAGAAGGCGTTGGATGGGAATCCATTTTGCCTTCCCTGTGGATGTCTATTGTCAAACCAGTGCTGGATGCGCTGGCTTTCTCTGTATGTCATAGTATCACTCGCTTTCACAGCTAATCTATCTCTGAGCAGGTACCTGGAGATCCCCCACGCATTTTTTGGTGTCCGACGGGCCCTTTTGCCTTTCTTCCCATTCATGCAGCTGGGCTTTACGACGACCAACATTCCCAACTTGGACACAAAGTGTTTGACTTCGTCATTTCGTCATATGCTCCTTCTCTTGCCATTCTTGCGCCCTCATCAAATCGGACTTCTGCCTGCAGCGACAATTTTAAGTTCCTCGCGGTTCCTCAGCCCGCCAAGGACGGCCAATTGAAGCTTCCTGGTGTAGCCGTCGAGTTGGCACACATCCAAGAAGCAATGCAGAATTTGCCTTCAGCATGTATCACGCTCATGAAACCCTCTGTTGGCACGGTTGAGGAAGTACTTTCCCTCATGAAGGATTCCGACTGGGTGCACTTTGCATGCCACGGGGTTCAAGATGGGATTGATAGTGGGCTCTGTGTTGCCGACGGTCGCCGTTTGAAGGTTCGCGACATCATCTCGGTGTCACGGCCTCACGGGGGACTCGCCTTTCTTTCTGCATGCCAGACTGCTAAGGGCGACAAGCACCTCTCTGACGAGGCAATTCACATCGCGGCGGGGATGTTGTTTGCGGGCTACGGAGGGGTCATCGGTACGATGTGGTCGATCAGCGACAAGCTCGCGCCGAACGTGGCAGGAGACGTATACAGGCATTTGTTTCGGAAGGGCACTCGACCGGATTATCGGGAGGCTGCATACGCGTTGCAAGCAGCCATCGGGAACCTGCGAAAGAGTGGCGGCGCGTCGTTTGACGAGTGGATTCCATTCATCCATGTAGGCCTTTGAATGGTTGATCGACTGCTTCATTTTTTGTTCTCGTCGACATCAGAATGGGCTGTACTAGGTTCATGTCGTGCATATACTTTTCATGCGTTCAGAGCCTCGCGGCGACAGACGGTGCCGTATCATTCGCAGCCCTGAATCCGAGTCCGGGTCACGAGTTGGAGCTTCAGAGCAGACGTTCAGCGTGCGACATCGCCAAGAGCGGAAAGTCATCATCGAGTGTATCTCGCACGAGCGTGAGTATCGTCTGTCAATGGCACGACCCACATTTCCCTGTATACTCTGATGGAGGTGACCGAACGTTCCGACTCGATCTGGAACTCTGGAACTTATGGTGTCAATGGAGCCTGAGTCGCTGGCGAGTGCTGCGTGTCGACAGCCGTCGATTTTGTCACGTAGTCGTGTAATTCCCGTCTGATAGACCACGGCACGCTAGAAGGAATGAGCGTGACAGCGACCGACGTACTCGCTTTTGTTAAAGCGACCCGCGCGCCTGACCGGTGCGAATGGCATCGATGAGGTGGTATGCAGTGCGTGGCAAGCGATCTTCAAAGGCGTGGCTTGGTTCGGTCGCTGGGAGTAAACAGTGCAGGGCTGAGAGTAGCAATTGTGGGGGGACTCGCGTGGAGCCCGCCAAAAGCGCAGTCGGACGTTCGCCAAGTTTGGATCGACCTTCGTGGGACGCCGAGATTCAGAGCGGGACTCTCCCGACGCGACGACCGAAACCACAAAACATGACCAGAGTAAATGCGGTTCGCGAGTCAGATCTTCAGACGCCGGATTCACTGGCAGGCGCTGGGTGGAACGCATTTCGTCGCCGTGAAGTACTAGTCCTATACAATAGATAAAATGAAAGCGGGGTCGCATGCCGCGATAAACCGCCCTCTATGCATCCAAGTCCGAGAACATCGGCCACATAGCGCGCCATGAGCCAGCCCAGGGTTTCGTTTTCCCCCTGTCTTTTCTGCCCTCTGCCTCTGCCCTTTCCCACCCCTTGGTCTCCTTCCTCGTTCTGTCTCTCGGCTCATCACTGCCGCACCGAGACGACGAAGCGTGGCCATGCGTGCAGCTTCTCCCTCGACGTAGCTATGCTCTCCACCCGAGGGGTAAGCGCCACCTGGTCGACGTCCATCGCCTCGTCCGACGCGGCGCCTTCCCCTTCCCCTTGTGACTCGCGCCGGCATCGAGCTTACGTCGACGTTAGAGCGTCGTCGCGGGATCAGCTGCTGGCATGGGCTTCCTTTTGCAGGGGCACCTTTTCGCGTCGAGCCCTCTTGGAGGCCTCTTTCGCCACCTGCTTTGGCGTCTCCTTCCGGTTATTGTGTTTCTGGTATTTGCTCGCGGCCTGCAACCAGGCTGGGCGTCGACGGGCGAGCAAGACGGGGAACGAGGCACATTCCGGGGAAATATTGTCGGAGTTGCTGCAGTTCGCACGGGTCATCGATCATCGATCGCTGCGTGCTCCACTGGCAGCACCTCGAATTGCCATTATTCCAGACAGTTTGAACGTTGAACATAACGCTTCGCAAGCGCAGTCGGAGCCGTCCCACATCGAGAGTGGTGACTCCGAGCTAACCAGTCATCTGGCAGCGGCCCCGCCGTGAATCAGCTACGTCGCCTTCTAAGTATGATAACAGTACCTTCGAGGTCAAGCTCGTCGTTTTCCGATTGACCTATCCTCCAGGAATTCATGTCATCGCCTAGAAAATCTGATCCCCACCCTGGATATGTACAGCAAGAGAAAACCACTCGGCCAGCAGTTCAACCACATGATGCTGCAACAGCGACGAACCAGGAGCAAATGGACGTTACTGGTATGGTGTTTTACAAGGCGTGTAAACGTGGCTGACAACAAGATACAGGTATCCGTGCAACCGATGTCGCTCTCGGCCTCAGATGCCTCCCTGCCGGCTTCCATACTGCAGTCCGCCACAGTGGGCTTGAATGGAGAACCGAGGATAAACGTTCGTCGGTAAATGTCGGTTTCGTCGAACGGACTGGTCCAGTCACGATGTGAGATCCCACCTTTCTAATCATGATTGGAACTTACGGTGAATGCAGCCCGCCAGGACTGTCGGTTGACGTTCATCGCAAGATCAATGCATCTTTCGAATTCCATCCCATACTGGGTGCCAGGGAGCAGATGGGACAATCGATGGTGCCTGTCAGCCAATTGTTGGGTCGCAGTGCAGGAAGTATTTGTGAGGCCGGTTGTCTCTGCAGCCTCTGCAACTCCCTCCGCACTCGTTTCTTACGCCTCGGAGAGCTTCGCGACCTAGACGACGCGATTTCAACTCACAGAGACGCCGTTCAGCCCATCTTCGATGGCCACCCCGACAAGCCCACTTGTCTCAACAGCCTCTGCAACTCCCTCGTTTCAAACGTCTTGGAGAGCTGCTGAGTTCGCCCGATCTGGATTCCCGTATATATCTCTCGGATTGCGGGGGGTATGTGAGGCCTGCACATGCCGTGCGCACACTCACAGTGCGAAGCAGCGTCGAGCTATAGGGACGAAAGGTGACGCGACCACGTTCTGCTTTACTTGCAGTGTGTATATGTAGTCTAATCAATGAATTTGATGGCTGCCATACCATTGATGTTTCAGGAGTCTCGACATGTGACTGACTCATTCCGGGTCCAGGTTTTACCCGGAGAATCATCGATGTCATCCGCCAAACTCGCCCTGTCAGTGAGCGAGTGACGCACAACACTGTGTTCGCTCCCCCATCCGTCCTCGTGTGTCTGTGCACCATGTCTCCTTCACCCCGATTCCAGTCTGGTCGGCTGCCTCGATCGCCCGACTACATCGAGAGAACTGCAGGTCCCGCAAGATGACCTTCGCATCGATGCAATGTACGTCGCGGTGAGCGTGCATTTCCTTTGTTCCAACATCGCGTCGCTTCAATCCGACCCGTATTCGCAGGCCTGCAAGTACAACTAAATGCGCTGCAAGCGATCATTCGCGTACTCTCTACCCCACAGAGCCTCGAGATCACATCCCTCAAGTCCACATCCGCGCGTGCCTTGCATGTCCTCGCCAACGCCATCATCGAAGTGACGGGGCCCGCCCTCGGTCCGATTCGCGCCTGTCTATCCGAGGTGCGTTACCCTCTCCCGTCGTCCCGCGTACAGGCTCTAACCTGCATTTAGTTCGACTACTTGGACGCCTTCGTAAGTCGGCGCAGGCATTGATATTCATTGCACAGCTCATCTGAGCTGCTGCTCGCACAGAGGTTCACAGAAACGGCATCATATGGTGGCTGCCGCGATCCGAACGCCAACAAGATATCGATACCAGACGTCATTTTGAGAGACTCGGCCCTGCACACGAGACGGTGCCTGGTCATCTGGACGTTGGGGAGACGTGACTACTTGGACACAACGGTGTCCTTTGAATTTCGTGCGTCTTTGTGTTTCAAGCTTACATCACACCTCCTGTGCTGCTGACGATCTACTAGCTCTCTCGGGCCGTGGCGAGATCACATGAAGAAACACCGCACGCAAAGTCTCTGTCGAGAAGCGGACAGATCCAGGAGTGCGCCTGCCATGTAAGAATCTGGCTCGGCTTCAGTCCGAGCGTTTTGTGATGGTATTGCGCGGCTGTCATGCCACCCGAACATGCGAAATACACGACGACTTTACTTACTCGCTCTGGCCATACCCGCCAAGCTCTGGGAGCGCGAGGCCGAGGAATGCGCGGCTGGACGAGGAGCAAGCCTTATGCGCGTCCGTGGTCTGGATCTCGACGTTCTCCAGCATGGGCATCGAAAAAAGACGACACAAATGCCGTCACGGATAACTACGTCGCCAGAGACGCGAAATCGTCAACGTATGTGCTACTGTGAGTCGACAGTGCGGGTCCCTCACTGAACGACGTTCCCTCCAGGACTCGGTCCACGATCAAGCAGTCCGTCGCGACCCGGACGTACTGCGTGCGTTCCAACGCAGCTAGCAACAGCGCACCGAACGACTCCCGGAGCCAGACGAGCGATTGCAGCGCACGCGTGGCCAGATCACACTTGATCCAAGGGTACAAGAGAAGCATTCTGCATGCCGAGGTCATCCGTGGTCCGACGACTCCGAGCACGTGCATCATCACGTGGTACACGCGTAGGCCAGACTCGACTCTCGACAGAAGTACAAGATCGGCCAGCTGGAAAACCAATCCAGCGAGCCTGGTGAGCGTGCTACGAGGGACAACAAGGAAAGATCATGGAGCTGCTGGTACAGCGCGATGGCGAGACAGAGGTCAGGGAAGGCCGATGTGCGAATCGAATCAATAAGAGTGCGTGGCCAGGGACCTCGAAGGCACGCACCTTGTCTACTACGTCGACGAGCGCATCTCCTAACACGATTGAATCTGCCCGAGTGCTAGTCGTTTTCGTTTTCGTTCTCGCTTGCCCGACACGTACATAGCACGCGTTGAGAGCTTGAATTTGGACGTTTGGACATTTGATGACTACAAGCGAACGTCGAAGGTAGTACAAGATGTGTGAATCGATTCAATGAGACACGTGGATCACTGGCGACCTAAATATCCACTTCGAAATAGCCCTTTCATCGATCTGAGACCACCCTTACAGCATATCTGCTAAAGTAGGTCCACGGCCAATGGACGGTAAGCATCGGGCAGGACGAACAAAATGACGATGCTCACGAGAACACAGGAGTCGACCCGAACAAAGGGCGAATCAACGGCGATTCCGACCACCCAAGGCTCGTCGTCGAGCTGGGACCAAGTTCCGAGTCCTCTTCCAGTACCATTCACCGAAGGAGTACAACCGGTTGTCGTCGGCACTCAGAGTCAAGAAACCATATGGTGCGTTCGCTCGTTGACAGGGAGCACGTCGTGTGCGGCCGTGAAGGGAAGATTTGGCGTGGGCGAGTAATGATGGGAGCGAGGTGAATGTGCCACTGCCAGACGCGAGGGGTAATGTCAGGAATATCGCAGTGTCACAGGATGGAAGGTGGCATTGACGAGCGAGGACTGAAGGAGATCAAAAGATACATGACAATGTGTGAGCAGTCGACCTCTCACCAGCCGAAATTGCAACCGAGGACAGGACCGCAGCGGCGATTGGCCTCGACGACCCGCAATCAAATTCTCACGCTCGGTTTGCAACAATTCTCTAACCGGCGACGCTTCATGCCTGGTATCACCGTCCTGTCGAGCTACACGGTTCCCAGAAAAAAGAGCGGCGCGTCTGCCCACATCCACCCTGCAAGACTCGGAATCATGGCAAAACGGCATCCCCGTCCCCACCAGAGCAGAGCTAGGCCGAGGGGACGACAATCTTTGGAGGCGAGCAAGTGGGTGGGGGCCCCGGAACTGTGAGTCGTCGTCGATATACCTCATGTTCAGACTCAGAGGACCAGGGGAGAAGCCGTCGGTTCGGTCGCTGAGAGACAGGGAATGTTGAGCCCAGGAACGGGAACTCCGAACCCACCTGGCGCTGCAACGCCAAGATTCAGAGAAGTGATCGGGCCGCGTCTGGATCGGCAACGAAAGAGCGCGCGTTCGAGTGACTCCACGAACGTGTTTCTGCTCGACTTGAAAGCTCGTCCGATTGCAGGCGCGACGTCAGCACCTACACCCAGGCGACATACCACGAACGCACGCCTACATCCGACGTCGGAACAGCGCCCCCCCCACGCGAACATCCTTCCAAGATAGCATGCAAGGACGCGAGACGTCAACTCGATCTCTACGGCGCCGAGCGTCCGTCCCATGTCTCGGCCCCTAGGCGCTCACCGATGCCACGGCCACCACGACTGGCTCCACTGGTTCAACGCACCCATCCCAAACGGCGGCCGCCCCAACGTCGGTCCCTGGCCCGACACCTCCGAGTACGACCCCTCGGAACTCATTCCCACCCCGGATCTCAAGACCGCATCGGGGGACCCTGTCTAGACGGTCTTGAGGTTGCCTGACGAGAAGGTGGCGCCACTTGCGATGGAAGGGGTCGATGACGCATTCTTGCAGCAGTTCGCGGGGCAGTGCGAGATCAAGCCGGGAAATCTTGGTGTGCGTGACTTGAGGGACGAGATCGGAGAGAGTTCACGAGGCAGTCGAGGCAGGGGTTCGCATGTATGCCACCATGTGAGTCTCTTCTTTTCGTTGGCGATGAGGTTCGACTGCCATGCGCAGGTACGACATCTCGGGCATATCCTCGGACAAGATCGAAAGACGTAGACCTGCAAACATTCGACAGGGACTCGTGGAATGCAGTCAAGAACCAGGTCCGACTGCCATGTTCATCACTGGCTTGTTCTAGACGTCGGTGGGTCGCAGAGTTTCTTGTTGACATTGTCCGGTTCTGACAACGAACATCATGACACTCTTCTGGGCTTTCGCTCCTTGCAAAACCACTTTTTAACGAACTTTAACTGACCGAATGCCAGCCTGCAACTGCTGCATGCCATCATCGATCGTTGGTCGAAGAGAACAGTGATACGGTACGGTTGAGCTGAAATCATGGTTCGCGGATCTTTGGCCGTGGCCGTGACACGGAAAGCCGGTCGTTCGTGCTCTCATTTTCGACTCGCGCGTCGACTGGAATTGGGCCCCAAAGAGTGATCCAGGGTCTGGAAAATATCGAATATGTACGAAATATATATATGGACAAACGAGACTGAGAGACCGACGAGCGTCATCTGAGAACGAAGGAGTGGTATGTGCTGCATGTTCGTCGACGGGGCATGGAGACATGAGAGAATTCGGAACGCGTGTTTCACATCAGCGAATGTGAAAGGGAAGGTCGAGGCAGTGTTAATCTCTCGGTCGACTACAAGCATGCGTGAGACGTGCCAGAGGGGAGCCTGCGCAGGACACGCCGTCAAGAGGACAAACTTGCGTTGGCTCTTCCTCGCCGGCCCTCGTCCCTCTCCCCCGCCGGGCCCACGCCGACGCGCTTCTTCGTGCCCAGCTTCGATGGGAGACTGACGTCTCCATCCACTCTGCTTGATGCACGACAGTCTCGTCTTCGGAGGGATAAGCGCTGATGGGAGGCTAAGACGCGCGTACTGAAAAAGATGGTTTCACCAGGAAAAAGAAAGTCAAACGTTGACGTGGAAAACGAAAAGCGTGGCTATACATACAAGTCCGCGTCGCGCAGTCGCCCGTTGCCTTGCGTCGGCGTCAGCGCTCTGAATTCAGATAGCCTACGTTTCAGGACGTGCGGTCACGTCGGGGAATGGGGCGAGGTCAATACCACGTTGATCGTCTCTGACGCAACGTGACACGATTCAGCGGTGTACGTATGCAACCTACACGGCTGCATGAGACGCCGGGAGAGAAGAGATGCACAGGACGTACCATCAAGACGATAAACTCGCGCTCACCTTCCTCCCCACGCTCTCGACCGTCGACTTGGCCTCCTTGACTTTCTCCCTCTCCTTGGCCCTATCACGAATCCGCGTCAAGTAGTCGTCCGTCGCCGTACATCGGCGTCAGGGCTATGTTGCAGCCTCGTTCGAGTTCCTTGAGCAACAATCGCGACAATGATGGCCATCGTTGGCAGGGTGATGCATGAAGACGATGACTCATCCTCCCCCTTGGCCATGTGGAGCGTCATTCTTCGGACTGATCCTTGTTGATGGGATGAGTGCACGTGGGACGGTAGACGAGATAGATGGACCTGCGGAGACGTCTTTGTCATGCCTGTACTCGAGGGTCGATGGTCCGGCAGGCGGTGTAATACCTGGTGTAGCTCAAGGACCAAGTGGGACTGGAGAGTCGCCGTTTCGTGCGAGCTTAACGACAAAGAAATGAGCTACGCCGGGTCAAGGGAGCAGAGGAGTCCTGAGACCTGGGGAGTGCGAGTGGGCTGATGATCGTCTGGATCGTTGGCCTCTGGGTACGCGAGGGGGCAAATGGTCTGGGAGGGCGGCGAGTGCGGACGGCGCAAGCATGGTCGTTGTCTTTGGACGTCGCTCTAGAGCGTG
>JBBPMC010001537.1:0-10355 GCA_038090115.1 Strobilomyces echinocephalus | reverse complement strand
TGGGTTTGATGCCTTGGGGCGAGCTACCCGAACCCGACCCGGGCGAGCAGGCATGGGTATGGGTCAACCCACGGATAGTTGGTGGGTGCCCGGGTAAAACCCACGGGTGCTGGTCATGTCGGGCACTGGTAGTGAGAATGTATTAATCTATTACAATCAGTCCATTGTCAACGCTCTCGGACGCCGGCTCTCTCCCTTTTCCTGCCACGGTGCTTCTCATCATCTGACTTCGGCCTTCGGAACTGGAGAATCAAGGTAAGCATCAACGGAATCTGGGTCCTGTGTTGTGTCGCCATCTTCGTCATCAGAGTTCGTCGTGTCCCATTTGGAGCGCTGCCGCTGCAGAAAATTAGTATCAGTACATAGTGGCTGCAGCCTCGCTGTGACAATGCGGTAGATATTAGTCCATCCTCAGAGCGTTTATCAGCATTCCTGGATGTCTGAAGTATTCTACATGTTTCTGTCCAACGTTGTCGGATTATACGCCATGCTTCGATGCGGTCTTGTAAGCGCCGCCAGTCTGGGTTCTTGTCGAACCAGTCTTGAACCAGTCCAATTTTTTATCGGGACACATAGCTTCGACGGATTAGCACGAGACCGAATGAGATTAGGACCTACCACATACCAATAGCAATTCGATATACCTCGTTGTCGTCCATCAGTGCATAGTATTTACTGATCATCGTAAGAGCAGCATTCGCTGCGATACGAATGACTGCTGGTTCAGTGTGAGCTTCTCGAACCTTCACCATGGAATGCTCAAGTCAATCCAGCATAGGGAACCTCTGCTTGGGAAAATTGGTGCGTGATCGTATCAAAAACCTCGAGCACTTCTAACAACTGTTCTGTGAGTTTCCATTGCGATGGTGTCAGAGCATAAGCCCCCCAGTGCCAGATCCTGTTTGCCAGTGAGGATGCGTATTGCCTCCTTGAACCGGAAATGAGCCCTTAGGACATGTGAAGTCGGAATTCCACCTGGTAGGAACACGGCGGTCGAGGTGAACTTTGGTGCCTGGTGTTGTACTGAGCGCTGACGTGACGATCCATTCAAACTCAGTTTGCAACCGAGCGCTGTCATGCAACTTGCCAGCAAGGCCAGCAACCTAATAACGATGACATAAATTTCAGTGGGTCCACCCACGGATATCCACGGACACTACGAGTGAAGTCAACCCTTACCCATACCCATCCGGGTCAAAGCACCCACCATACCCACACCCACCGCACCCAGCCCACTATATTACCCGCAGGTGTGACCCGGACGGATACCCGGGCATGGCCTACCCATGCTATACTCTACACGCTTCCCTCTGTAAGGAACGCCGGTCGTTTACGGCCCGAAACGGTCTCGAACGCCCTCGATAGAGTCACGCCTCTTCACACTTTCACACTTTCTTTATTCCCTGTCATCCTTTCTTCCTCTGCTTTATGAACGTCCTCACGCCACTCAGCGACCATTATATAGAGCCCCCTGTATATCTCGTACAGCATCGAATCGAATCCTACCCACTTACTGAGGCTAATCGCTATCCCCTTAGAACTCGCCCACTCGCCTTCTCGCGTTCCGTCGCCGTAGACGAACGCAAACTTACACCTCCGAGTCTCATCCTCCTCACCATCAGCTGGCTTCGTGTATGTCGCCGTTGCGACACTCTCGTCTTCACCCTTGCCACCTTGTGCTCGTCATTTTCGGCTGTCCTTGCGCACCTCACCGTCGGTCGCCACGACGCCATCGTCCTCACCCTTACAAATCCACACCCTCGTCTTCGCTTCCCCTTGCGTGCGTCACCGTCCCCACAACGCTGTCGCCCTTGTCCTTGCCCTAGAGTATGTCGAGTGAGCCGCGGGGCCCCACCAAGTATGCACGGCTTAGACGGCTTTAGGCCTGGCCTGGAAAACCCTGGTTTCGTCTGTTCCCACTTCCCTTCGGTCTCGTATCACTCGACTGGAGTTGAGCGCTGAGCCTTATACCTAATTCCTTTCTTTTCTAGATAATGACTAGCTGTTACTTGTCTAGTTGCCCCGAAACTAAGCTACCACATGGTAATTCATGACAAGGTTAGTTCGCATCCCCGAATCATAAAAAAAACTGCCTAGGCGAACCTCTTGACGGAACTCGGAGCGTGGCAACGGTAACGTGAGAAAACCACTTTCAACTTGAAGCTCAGACTCAGAGCGCGCGTACGTACGTACGATACATACGAGTAAGCTCCGACACGGACACGAGGAAGGTCCTCGCAGTGTGATTGGACGATCGAACAAAAATCTAGGCGAACGAACCAGTTGACGAGGCGAGATGAGCGGCGGGAGAAAGGTTCACGCTTCGTTGCAACCGAATTGGAAGGAAGTGAGTCGAGTCGTTCCAGTTCGCACTCAAAGGCAGCCTCGCAGGTGCAGTGCCTGGCAGTCAGGCTGGCGCGCTCCGGACCCCAGGAGCCGGAATGGTCAATGGAGACGGGGAGTGCTGGGTAGGTGCGCTGAAACGCGCTGCCGACAGCACGAGCGACGAGGTGGGGGCGCTCGAACAAGGCCCGGGAGCGGCGCTCACTTACGCTGCTAGTCCGAGGGGCTAGTACTTACTACGGGTCCACACGTGCCTCACTACACCCCAGTCCATCACATTGACAGGAATGGCTTCGCGGACAATGGCAGACGCTCTGTAAACAAGCTCCAGGGACGGACGATCGCGCGCTGATAGCACGGGACCTTTGAAGGCAATCGAAGAGTGTACGACTCGAATATATTTCCAGGTATATATCGGGACTGGTAGCATCGGTATCGCCAGGTATCATGGCCACATCCCCACACCCTAGAACCAACGTGGGTCCCGGTGTCGGGTCACCGGCTATCTTCAAAGCATTGGATGTTGGCAAAACCGTCCTGCGTCGAGCGAAGGGATTGTGCCGTTGGCATGAAGTGAGGATCGGTCGAACTCACCTGTCGGCCAGTGCAACATGCAGTCTTCACCTCGTTGCATGCGCTGGCCTCGCCAAGACTGAGGACACTGAGAGGGTTGCACTCGAGCGCGCCATTTGAACCTAGCCCAGTCAGGAGACCGCCGAGTTTGCCCATGACAGGGGTTGCGCCCTGTGAACGAACAGATCGATGAGCACACATAGAGGGAGGGTTGTGTTATGTCTCACGGATAATTCCTGGTTGCAGCAATAGATAGATCCACCGGTGCAGGACTTGGTGCCACCGCGAACCTCAAGCGGAGCCACAGCAGCGGTGAGGGCGATGATGGCAGTGAGCACAAGAAGGATGGTGAAGCGAGCGAACATAGTTGGTAGCAGATGGACGAGAGGCAGTCAAGAGGACGGAAAGGTGGGACTTCTCGGGGACAGTCGAGCTGGTTTCTCTTTTAAGTGGTCCTGCTTGTTTGTTACCTCATTGCTAAAATTCTGGTGCATCTGCAGACCAGGGTATATCACATTATAGTCTCGTAGCTGCATTCGTTTTTGGTCGAGCCTAACGAGGCCTCGGAATCTTCTGACGTTTTAGGACGTCCTAGCCAAAATCGTCGAGGACTCTGATTGGGCCGGAACGCCCTTGCACACTAAGACCTCCGCCCTTGGGATGCCCAGGAGCTATTAACTTGATGTAGATATATGTTGGTTACTAGGCTCGTACGTGCCACGGTGCGGGATTCTTTGCTCACGATATTTCCGCCAGACAGGTTGTATGTACCCTACTAAATGCGGTATCCATGAGGTAACTCCAAATCATTCTGAAACGAGCCAGCCAATCGAAGCTCACGAATCGTTGTCCAAGACATGGAGCTGCTCTCCGTCATTGGCCGCGGCGTGCACAGCCGCCCGGGTCGCCCCCACCGTGACTGCCCAAAGGAGTCCCGGGGCTGGAGAACGAGTTTCCAGGTGTCGAGGGGGCGGTGAAGACGATGGCTGAACTGGAGACAGCCTGAGCTAGTTCGATTTCTTTAGGGTTCAAGTTTGACACGAGAGTTCTTGAATCGAATGGATGTAAATTATATGACCGGTCTCCGATCACCGGCAGTCACGCACTTATTTTTATTTGAAGTTGATGTCATGACCTGCGAAGATGTTGCGGACGAGCCAGTCGCGTAGACCCAAGTGGGGTCTTCCTGTGGGCCAGACACAATCACAAGACACGCCGTCACATAGGCGGGAAATGGTCTCACAATACTCAGATGCACTGTAAAAAAGCTCACAGGGGCGAATAATCGAGTACGGATGGCCGAAACCCTTCGAAGAATACGGTCACGGTATATACTATACAACAATTTCGCGGTATCGTGACCAGTCAAGGACGATCTTCAAAGCACTGAATGTTGGCAAGACCATCCTGCGTCGAGTCGAAGAAGATAATGAGGGGTCGTCATTAGACACTCGGCGAACGACAGACCGAACTCACCTGTCCGCCGGTGCAGCACGCGGTCTTCACTTCGTCGCAATCGCTTCCCTCGCCAAGAGCGAGAACGTAGATGGGGGTGCACTCGAGCCCAGCATTTGGAGCTAGCCCTGTCAAGAGGCCACCGAGCTTGCCCATGACAGGGGTCGCGCCCTGTGAACGAACGGATCGATGAGCATCCACAAAGGGAGAGTTTAAATGTCTCACAGATAGTTCCTGGTTGCAGCAATACACAGATCCACCGGTACAGGATTTAGTGCCACCGCGGACCTCGAGCGGACGAGGCACAGCATTGGTGAGGGTGATGATGGCGGCGAGCGAAAGGAGAGTGGCGAAGCGAATGAACATAGTTGGTAGATAGACGAACGGGCGTCAAGAGAACTGAAAGGAGGGACCTTGTTGGGGACCGTCGAGCTGGTTCTTCTTTTAAGTGGTCCACCTTATTTGCTACTTTATGCAGATGCGTATACTGTATGTAACCATAAAATTCTGTCTGGGGCACGAAAAGGACATATTGGAAACGATAACGTGAGCGAACCAAGATGCCTCTGGCGACGCGCGTACGTACATACGAGTAAGCCCTGACATACAGTGTGATTGGACGACCGAACAAAAATCCAGGCGAACGAATGAGGAAGCGAGATGAGCGGCGGGGAAAGTGTGGTGAGGGAAGGAAGACCTGACGATCCATTTACATAAGTAAAGGTCAGGATCATCTCATCCTCGGTCCAACAGATCTTTTCGACATGCGAATGGTCAGCGCTGCAAGTAGGCTCCAGGTCAGCGTCGAACTGGCCCACGGATGTACTCACCATAGTGATCTCAAAACCTCTTGGTAGTTGTCTGAAACGATCCGACTAGAAAAGGCAATCAAAATCAGTGGACACATCGAACATAGTTGGCGTTGAAAGCGTGTGGCGAGGGAAGATCTAGGTCCGTTCAAAGGTCCACATCCATCATCCTCGATTCAACATCGTTTTGAACGTGCGAGTGGTCAGCGTTGGACTGACCCACCATGATCAAGGATGTATTCACCGCAAAAAGTACTTTGACAAACGTTTGTTTCCGCGGTTATCGTAACTTATTTAGCAGGCACTTTGCACATATATGCGCGATACTCCGACTCATCCTTGGCTTCGGGGCACACACTTGGATTCTTCTTCACTCGCGATCCCGTGTGTCCATTGTGGTCAACCAAAAGGGCACGAAGCATCGCGGGAACAAAATCAGAGAGCGCGCTCGCTCGAAGCCAGCACCTCGAATCGTATCCAATTCACCAGACGAACGGCACGAGTTCAGCGGGCACTTTGCGCATATACGCGCGATGTGCGTCCTCGACTAGGTCGTCCCGCAGAATAGCCTCCTGTGACATGTGATGAACGCGAATCATTTAATCGGAAAGAGGGCGGACGACCACCTCGAGGCTTGGGAATCTGGACGACCAACACACGAGCGAGAAGCTACCCCCGGGTGCGCGCGACGAGGCGATGGAACGACTCGACGTACGCATGGACGAGATGACGAACCAAGGCATACGAGCCCGTCTGGACGATCCGCGACGCTGGAGCCCGGGGGAGCGCGCAGGCCGACTCGCGAGAGGACGCTGACAGTGGTCTCAGAGACGCTCGAACGCCTCGTCGATGACGGAACTGGAGTTCCCTGGCAAAGGTGCACGCCGCGAGTCAGATCGAGTCCCTCCGCCGGATCCTGGAGGCTGGAGCGCGGCTGCGCATCGGTGCGCGATGGACTACGCACGCGTACAGGACGAGGAAGAACGCATAGAAGAGGCCCTGGCCCCTGGAACAGGGAGACGAGGCGGACGGGTCCACTCTCGACGCGGTGGTGCCAGACCCAATGGGTGGAGGCAGCGTGGACGTTGTCGCGGGTGCGGAGAGCACGGCGAGGAGGATGGCGCCGTGTAACGTTTTACCACCAAACAAGCGAAGCGAGCTACGCCATCGCCGCCTCATCGAAGTACAACCAGTCATACAGCAATGTTTCAGCGCGGGATTCACGTTGCGTGCAAGAGAATCTAAGTATAAGTACTGCTCTATCGACGGAACGTCCAGCCAAGAACGACGCGACTCGGTTCACGACGACGCCGGTGGCACGAGCGATCGCAGCTCCTCCACGTGCGTCTCCCTCCGCCTCGCCAGATGCCCTCCCTTGGACGCACGAGATTCCCGTGCGTTACGGTCGTCCCCAATTCCAACTCTGGAGTCCTCCCTAAAACACCATCAACCATGGCCCGAGAGAAGAACGCGAGAGACTCGCCTGCAACAGCTCGTCCGGCTGCCACGTCCGCCTCGGCTCATTCTTAAGTGCGACATAGACCACCGAGATCGACTCGCGCTGGAAGAGTTCTTCGACACCCGTTCGTGACTTGCGAGGGCGTGGCGAACATCAGCAAACCACTTATTTTCCCACAAGTCATTTTGCACATAAGTCCACCACATATGTACATATACCTCTGAAAAATTATTTTTGAGCTTATATTCACATAAAGAATGCCTAATAAAAATTTCAACATGAGTTGTGCTTAGGGGACCTTGCTGCCAAGTGCTCTCCAGGTCTTCAAAGTGCCACCAAGTGAATTTGTGATTTGCTGATGAACGGGCCAGTCGTGTAGACTTGTCCACAAAAGTCTTTGCTGCGGGGTCAACCACAGGACATCCCATCCCTCTTTGGACGTCGCTCTGTCCGCTCGCCGCTCAGGAGAGGGGTGGATGGACGGGAGAAGGCGGGGAAGAGCACGAGGCGCTCTTAGGCCCGGGACGGAGCCTGACCTGCCGGGTGGGGCGTAGGTTACGAGGGTGGGCAGGAAGTCTCGCAGGCGCGGTGGGTGCGCTGAAACGGGTGAGCACGGGCGCCAAGGTGGGGGCGCGACTCAGAGAACAAGGAGCGCCGCCGCTCGCTTACATCGCTAGTCCGAAGAGAACTAGTAGTAGTACTAGTACGGCTCCACTCGTCCCTCACTACACCCTAGTCCATCACATTGACAGGAAATGGCTTGGCGGACAATGGCAGACGCTCCGTAAACGAGCTCCAGGGACGGACGGTCGCGCGCTGATAGCACGGAACCTTTGAAGGCAACTGAACAGTGTACACTCGGATATATTTCCAGGTGTCGGGACTGGTACAATCGGTATCGCCGGGTATCGTAACAACATCCCCACACCCTAGGATCAACGTGACTCGTAGAAGGTCTCGCATGTCGAGTCAGATTGGCTTATCTTCAAAGCATTGAATGTTGGCAACACCGTCCTGCGTCGAGCGAAGGAAACAAGGGGGGGATTGTGCCATCAGCATGAAGTGAGGACCGATGGGCGACAACCGAATTCACCTGTCGGCCAGTGCAACACGCAGTCTTCACCTCGGAGCATGAACCGCCCTCGCCAAGAATGAGGACATTGAGAGGGTTGCACTCGAGCGCGGCATTTGAACCTAGCCCTGTCAGGAGACCGCCGAGCTTGCCCGTGACAGGGGTTGCGCCCTGTGAACGAACAGATCGATCAGCGTACACAGAGGATAAAGTTATGTCTCACAGATAATTCTTGGTTGCAGCAATAGATAGATCCACCGGTGCAGGACTTGGTGCCACCACGGACCTCGAGCGGGCGAGGCACAGCGGCAGTAAGGGCGATGATGGCAGCGAGCAGAAGGAGAGTGGTGAAGCGAGCGAACATAGTAGTTGGTAGCAGATGGATGAGGGGGAGTCAAGAGGACAGAAAGGTGAGACTTCTTGGGGACCATCGAGCTGGTTTCTCTTTTTAAAAGTGGTTTCATTACTAAAATTCTCATCCGCAAACCAGGTACATGGAAGATACCCAGAGTCAACGCGCGCCGCGTTGACCCCGCTTAGCGCTAAGCGGGGTCACCGTGCCAGTACACGCCCTGTGGTCACCATTATGTTCTTGAGACTATCGCGAGGGCTCTGATTCAAATTGGACTTGTACGACACTTTGGCCGAAACCTCCGCCCTTTGGGCACCCAGAGGGCACAAGCGAAACACAGATTGAAGCGAGATGAGCGGCGGAGAAAGCGCAGCGAAGGAAGGAAGACTGACGATCTATTTAAGGTCCGGGTCATCCTCGGCTCAACAGATCTTTCGACATGCGAATGGTCAAGCTGTAAATAGGCACCCAGTCAGTGTCGAACTTGCCCACGGATGTAGTACTCACCACAATGATCTCAAAACATGCCTCTTGGTAGCTGTCTGAGACGATCCGACCAGAAAAGGCAATCAAAATCAGCGGGCACGTCGAACTGAGATCCATATTTATAACCTGAGTTAGCGTTGAAAGCGTGGGGTGAGAGAAGATCTTGGTCCATTCAAAGGTCTACATCCCTCATCTTCGGTCCAACGTCATTTTGAACATGCGAGTGGTTAGCGTTGGACTGAGCTCGCTCAAAGCCAACACCTCGAACCGCATCCAATTCACCAGACGACGACCACCTCGATTGGAGAGTCTGGACGGCCAACACGACCTGCCACCGCAGCGACCGGCGTGGCAGCCAACGACCAACACGCGAGCGACGTCATTTATGCTACCATCGGGTCTCAGCGTGCGCGCGACGAGGCGAGGGAACGGCCCGACGTACGCATGGACGGAGTGCCGAAACCGGAGTCTGGACGTCTCGCGGCGCTGGAGAGGAGCCCGGGGAACGCGCAGGCCGACTCGTTGCCAAGTGGTCTCCGAGACGCTGTCGACAACGGACTGGCCCCAGCAAAGGTGCACGCTGCGGGCCACGTGGGCTACTTGAGTCCGTGCGCGATGGACTACGCGCGCATACAGGACGAGGAAGAACGCATAGGAGAAGGCCCTGGCCCCTGGAGCAGGGAGACGATGCGGGTGTTGGAGAACAGCCCGCCGTGTAAATAGTTTACCATATTTCCTTTTACGGACCATTCGTTTACTTACGCGACGCGCCCGTTCCCACCTTCCTCCAGTCTCGTAAGTACCACTCGACTGGAGGTAAGCTTACTAGTTACACCCCTTCTTTTCTACCTACTGACATAGAGTAGTGTTCACTTATTCTGTCTAGGTCGACCTCTGCCCGACAGCGGGCGGGCGGGTCCACTCTTGACGCGGCGGTGCCAGACCCACACGGTGGGCGTAGACGTTGTCGTAGGTGCGGAGGACGATGTCGAGGATGATCAGCACGACGCTGAGTTCGAGAAGCTCGTCGGAGAGCACGAGGTAGCACGGTGCCGTGTAACATCTTAACAAACACGTTCAACCGACTTGGACTCCGAGCTACGCGGCCGGTTCAGAGTCGCCCCATACCAGTTAGTCATACAACCATGTTTCAGCACGGCGAGTCGCGTGTGCAAGAACCCAAGTATAAGTACTGCTCTATCTATGGAACGTCCGGAATTGAAACGGGCGCGAGTACTCGGTTCACGACGACGCCGGCGGCACGAGCGATCGCAGCTCCTCCACATGCACCTCCCTCCGCCTCACCAGATCCCCGTGAGCCACGCACGCCCTCAACTCCAACTCGGTCTGCGTGCCAAATCTCGCGTCAACCCCCCGGCCTACCCAAAGGAAGAGAGAAAACGGCGAGACGCACCTGCAACAGCTTGTCCGCCTGCCACGTCCGCGTCGGCAGGTTCTCGAGCGCGACGTAGACGGCCGAGATCGACTCGCACTGGACCAGCTCTCGTTCGTTCTCCTTCAGTATCCCGAGGGCGACGCGAAAGAGTACGTCGAGCCCGTCGACGAGGAACACGTCCCACACCCGAAAGAGCGTCTACGTGAGGGAGGGGGGGAGGGTTGAGAGCGCGACCCCACCCTGGGAGAGAGACGCGCGACGCACCTCGATCGGGAGACAGTCTGTGAAGAGCGAGAGAAACCACGAGAAGCAGATGGCCGCGAGGTCCACGCCGAGCGCGAGCAGGTGCGCGTGCAGTCGAGGGAGGTGCTCCTGCACGTAGTCGAGCAGCACCAGCGGGCACGCGCGCG
>JBBPMC010001536.1:0-10356 GCA_038090115.1 Strobilomyces echinocephalus | reverse complement strand
GTCTATTAGCGCAAATTAGCGTAGGTTAAATAGACCCCAGACAGAGTGCAGCGTAAATTTACCGGTGAAGTTCGACCGAATTCCTATTTTACCGAACACTACATTTATACGTCAGTCATATCCAGCCCCGCTGTTTTGAGGGTCAGCTGACCAGATCGCCTTAGCTACGCCCCGGCGTATCAGCGCTTTGGATCTCAAATATCAGTTATCCACTTCATCGGCCCTAATAAACCTTGGCACTCCATTCCCTACCGCGCGCCAGGCTCTCCCACCAACATGAACATCGATTCTTCTTCCGGAGGCTCTCCTACTCCTCAGCATCCCTACGACTACGGTTCTCTTGTGGACCGCTGGTACAGCGTATATGATCAGTATTATCGCACCCAGGCCACGGGACCTGTTTTTCAGCCTAGCAAGTATACCTCTGCGTGGAACGAAGGAGCTGCAGGTGGAACACTAGGTCTTGAAGACCTGCGCCGCGCCGCGCTTGAGGGTATGGGAGCTGCGGGAGTTATGTTGCCTCGGGCCTACGGTGAAGGGGAATATCGGACTATGCCCCTTGAAGGACGTTTTGATCTTATTCACCCTCGAACGCGTGCTGAGAGGAAGCAGGCGCAGGCAGATGCTCCGAAAGATAGTGCGGAAACGCGCAAATCTTCCCAAGTCCCAGCGGAGCCCCCTGCAGAGCCATCCACGCCCCCCGGGCAAATGCTGCCTCTCCTATCCAGCTCTCCCGCCAGATGGACGACGCTTCCTACGCCGGCAGTTCACGAAATCCCGCCTGCTCCTCACGCACGGCTGTTATCTCTTCCTCCTACGCCTCTTCGCTATGTCCCCGCTCCATATAAACCTCTGCGCAATACCCGCGAAGCAGCTGCTCAAACTCTTTCTATCCCGGTACCAAACTTACCACTGACTCCCCCCTTGTGGAACCCTGCGGCTGGGACTCCTCCCAAAGTCGATACGCCTGCTCTGACAGACACATACTTTCCCAAAGTTTGGGACTGGTCATCAATATCCCCATCGTCTTCCGACACCTCGTTGACTACGATGGAGCCCAGTCCGTCCAAACCGCGGCCGTCCACAAACACGGTCTTCGGCCCATCTCTCGCCCCTCCAGAAATGGCGCGTCGTCAAGGGCAATATCGCACCATTACCAGAGAGGGAAACGGATCTCCAACTTCAGATCCAACGAAGGTGAAACGCGTCTTCCCTTGGGAAGGACGACCAGGTAGTGTACCGGGCCGGGTGTTTCCTGGCGAGTCACCATTGACCACACTCTCTCATCATCCCGAAGCTCTCACCCCAGAAAGGAAGACTACTTTCCGTTCTCCGCTACCATCACCATTAGCCGGATTTCCGCAGTTACTTCAGTCGCACTATCCATCCGACAGTCCGCTCCCGCAGAGATATGCTCCGTGGTCTGTACCGTCTTCGAGTCCACTTGGTCCCAAGAGTAAATTGGTCAGAGTAGAAACTGGCAGCCAAGATGGAGACGTTGAGGATGAGGTTGACTCCGAGGAAGAAACAGTGATGAGATTGCGATCGCGCAGCTCCAGCATCCATACTCCGATATACCGGTCAATTGGCGTGCAGACGGACCCTAGAAACTTGCGTGACGAGGGCACACAAGTAATGACGTTCGTACCCGCGACAGAGGTGGCAGAGAAGCTACTTTCGATGAACAGGCGTTTAGGACGCAGCCGGGTGACATCTACCGGAGCTACCAGTTCTCCCGTTGCTGCGGCACCATATGTTTCAGTCTCTTCCCCGTCCTCTCTGCGAATACCAATCACTCTAACGTCTGTTGGAGCTGGTATTTCCCCCACATCCCCGCCTCCTGTTGACGCATCTGCCGATCAGCCATCTCCGGCTGGCATCCTCACCCCCTCTCATATACGCAAAGGATCCCGCGTATGGGATCCAGCTCGCGGTGTCGAAGCTTTTAAGCGAGGATCCGAAGAGGTTCTCGCAAAGTTTATGAATAAAGGTTCTTAGGAAGAACGCGTATAATCGCGCTGGGTTGTATCATACCTCTTCTGGACGTCTTGTATTCGTCTTCTTACTTTCCAACCGCATACTTGCTCACATGCTCACTCCATACCAAACGCAGTGCTGACACCACTCTTTACCTGGATTTCTTAAACCAAAATCTACATCCGTATGCCATGTAACTCATAATACTGTTGTTCTTTGCTTCATTTCGTCTTATGTACTTAAGGCACTCTACCGAGGGGTGGCAGACGCAGCCCGACTGGCACATGACACGGACCGCGCATAGGCAAGTGACTCAGACGGGCCGCGCACTGTATATATGATGTGCGCCGTATGGACACTTCTCAGACCAATAGGCCGAGTGGTAAAAAGAATGTCCCAAACCCACAGGGACGATTCGTCCAGCCTGGTACCTGAAGCGGTTTGGCAGCTAGTGCCTTGTCCATGCCTGAGTCGCTGTCTGATGAAGAGTCACGGGTTGAACATTGGTTCGCTAATCGCCGCTGAGCGTACAATCTCGGACTCTTTCTATCCCAACTCCCTTCTCTCGACCCCCCCTGCCGTTGCTCGTTCCTTATGGCTCGAACTCAGCATGCTCGGGTCCACACATTGAATGGAAATGCGTTTGTGCTTGAAGTGGCTAGACTACTTCCAACCTTCCAGGTCTCAGTCAGCTGTCACGACGTCAACCCCAGAATGGCATATCATGCGATACGCGTTGGCATTATAAAATGTGACCTTTATCAAGCGCGCATTTCGTCGATACACTGTCATGGTGAGCGAGGACGTACCCCACCCCCGCCACACTGATTCATTCGTTTCTAGTCATTTTTCGCCGGTCTCGCCGAGAAAGCCCTCTCTGCCGCTAGCGGTGGATCATCCGAGTCTGGACGTAAGTCGCTACTTGTACATGTATTATCTGATCGATCATCGGCGATCTACGACTAGCCACGGTTCACAAGACTGGTGGGTCCGAATACAATACCCCTCATCACAGTCAGCAGCCACAGGGCGGTTGTAAGTAGCCATTTCACCTCACGGACTGCAGCCGCTGACGACGACGCCCATAGTCGATACGCATGAGGTGCTGTCCCACGCAGATGATGTTGACGAAGAAAGCAAAGGGTACATCGCGAGTGCCATGCAACATGTGCAAGACAATTCCGTACGGACTGTCACAGCTCCTCATTTGATACGCAGCGAGGCTCATCGCCGTACAGCACAAGGCCCAGAACGAACAACTACACGAGGGTGATTTGGCAAAGTATGGCCCCATGATCATCAGCGTACGGCGACCTACGTGTTTCCGTGACCTTGGCTAACCTGTAAGATAGGCACTCTCTGCTGTCGGTTCGAAATCTGGGTCTGGATCTGGGTCAGGACTTGACATCGGGTCCCTCGTATCGGGTAGCCTGGGCTCGGGCGGAGGGAATCAATTGATGGGTCTCGTCATGAAACAAGCGAGCAAGTCCTTTGCCGGCGGAGGTGGCGAAGAGAAGCAAAGCATGATGAATGGCGCTGCGATGACTCTTGCAAAGGTCGTAGCGCAAAAGCAGCTTTCAGGATTCATGGGCGGATCCAATAGTGGGGGACTTGGTATGCTTCAAATGGGAGAAACGGTGAGGGTGTACGGCCTTTCTTCCATTCATCTCCTAATGGATTTCGAATAGCTGCTCAAGAGCCGATTTGGGTGATTGTCGTTCCGAGTAGGCAATTGTAGATGTATGTACTGGTTTCGGCGTCTCTTGTGGGAATGTACAACTTAGTTTGTGGGGGAACAGTGGGAGGTTGTGTTGGAGTAGAAACAGGTTGACATAAGTATATTGGCCTCTCTCAATCGCATGCATTGTCACTCTAACTTTCATGGCGTTACTTCAAGATGACGTTTGGCCAGCGTTTCGCAACAATGCTGGTTGTGGAGATATTGACAGCCGCTCACATTACTTCCTGTTTTCTTGAGCTCGAGAGACTGAACCAAGAGCTTACATAACAGATGGAGCGCCACATCCGTGGCAATACCCGAGCAAATTCTGCTTTTTTGTTTTCACATCGCGCAAAGGTGGAATAGTGGTCCTACTGACCCTTAATAAGATTAAAGATCGTCGCTACCATAGCCCGTCTTAAAAATCGTGTAAAAGTGAAACTTACGCCGCGCTACCATATCCCGAGGAGACGGGTCCGAGCGACATGTGCAATCAACGTCATCCGTTCCACTGAAATCTGCGCGTCATCATGCGGAATAAAATCAGTAAGGTGCAGGACCAGGATCGTTCACAGCCCACCGATTGGATGGCACTCTTCAATGAAGAATCTTGCGGATCACGCAGTGGTTCCCTGTTTCCACCGGTCGATGTTGACTCCGCTCTTCCAGCGGTCGATCTATTCTACGGTTTCCCAATATGGACAGTGGTCGCTTCGTGAGGCGCTTAGTCACTTCGTTATTCTCGGCTGGGCCTTGTTGTGTTGTTACACCTACACAGATGAGTGTTGGAGAACAGCCCGCCGTGTACATTGTAGATAGTTTACTATATCTCCTTTTCATGCGCGACGCGCTCGTTCCCACCGAAGTTCCTCCAGTCTCGTACCACTCGACTGGAGGTAAGCTTACTAGTTACACTCCTTTTCTATCTACCTACTGGTACCACTCGACTGGAGTATTCACTTATTCTGTCTAGGTCGACCTCTGCCCGGCAATGAGGATGTAATACAGTATCTTGTATCTTTGTTATTGTCTATCATATCATCATTTATATCGATGATCAGCGTCATCAGGTGTGATGTTAATTAAACATGACCAGTACACTGGATGCAGTTCAACCGGCCCTTATAGTATTACTACACAGCGAGGACAAGTACCTAATATCCAATTCCTACTTCCACCGTCCCCTGAGACGTCCTGGATCACGAACTAACCTAGCGGGCAGCAATTGTCGCCAGAGGCTTTCGCGTTCTGGCTGAATTTCGGCCGTGTGGTCCTCGCAGGTCAGCATTTCCAACTGAAACGCCAGAATTAGAAGCAGGAGCAGAGATGTGAGGGAGGCATGTGATACGCTCCAACAGATAGCAAAGAGCTCATCCACGTGGTCACGAAACGGATGGTGGCGAAACCGCACCCAGACCACGGAGGCGAATTGGACTGTCAAGCGGCGAGCGACATGGTGACCCGAACAACCGGGATAGTTTCTGGATGCTTCCTGGAGCTGATGGAGTGGACAGTGAACTGGCACTCGAAAGAGAACAGCTGCGGCTCTCAGAACCCGTAGAGAATAAGCGCAGTGAGGTCAGCGAGCTTCCTGAAGGCGTGGTTTCTCGGTGAATGTTCTGAATTTGACCGGGAAAATGTTGCGATAACAGAGCAATCTTTCGCTTCCGAAGGAGTGAACTCTCATGTAACGGCGCTGAAGGGGGTACCAAAGTAACGGGTTTTGAGGTTGGGCTGGGAGTCCGGAAAGCACTCGAATGAGAGACAGGTGCACGGACTGAAGGGGGGAGCTGAATAGTATCTGTAGGTTGAAAATACTTGCCGACTATCAGGGACGGGTGCGGTGCACGAGACGGTATAACTGTGATGGCAGCGATCGCAGCATGAGACCGTGGCTCGGAAGATCCCTCGCAGCGTGTTCCATCGCGGACGCTCAAGTGAGAAAGCTTCTCAGCTAGGTCGTCGATGCTGGTCAAGAAAGAAAAGGAGTGTTTCCCACTTGGCACACGTCTCCATGTTGGCTTGTCAAGGTATGCAGGGCCGCTTCTGCAAGGAAATGGGTCGTAACAGCAAGTAGGTGGGTAGGGTGACGGAAAGGCATGAGGCGGCGCAGATGAAGTAAATGAGTTTTCCAACATATTATTCTGTGCAACTCCTGTCTACCAAGAAATGAAATGAGGACATCGTATGACTGGGTAGACGAACCATACCCTACCTTGGCAGGTCTGTCCTGTTGAGAACATCGGGAAGCCTGAAACTCCGTCATGGAGCATTTCGTGTGCTCGTATAGCTTGTCCAGTGACTTGGTTGCTCCCTTGTATGTCGCTTTCCTCGTTAATATTTTGCCTTCCTTTTTGGTGCGATTACGGCGGTTCTGGAACTAGACAGGGTGAAAGTCAATCGATAAGGGGTAATGATGCAAGAAATGACGCACTCACCCATACGTGAATTTGCCTGTACTGCATGTTCGATTTTTTGGCGAGGAAAATCTTGTCGGCGTGCGTTGGAAACGGGTTCTCCTCGAAAAAGTGCTCCAATAGTGGAACATATCCCTGAGAAGTAGTTCAGATGAAGTCAGAACTATAGGAAGAAGGCTGACGTGGTTGAAAGCAGTGACACTTTTTGGGGCTACGTTGGTACGCGTCGCTGATGTTTGTTTGACACGTTCGAGGATATCTTCTTTCCATTTCTCGAGGCGACGAAGATAGACCTTCATTGCAGTAGAAACGACTTTATCGATCAATTGATCTGGGACTGGTGGAGCTGCTCTTGGAAGTTCCGTTATTTGATGCTGGACCGTGATAATTGACCCTCGAATAAATTGTCTCAGCTCTTCGGCACGCAGCTGATACATTCGGCTGGCCGCTACAGCAATGTCATGAGCCGCACCTGCCTCAAGAAGTGAGGGTAGCAATGAGGGTGGGATTGGTAGGTCGAATGAGTCGATCGTGGCGGAGGAATCGCTCGAGGCGAAGGTACAACGGCTTGGTTGGTGAGAAGTTACAGTTGCTTCTCTTAAACCATGCGCTATACGCAAAATACTTTGTAATCGCGCGATAGTATCGTCTTCGGAGTCGTGACCCATAATGCACGAAGGGACTTGAGCCGTGAATCATTGAATCCGTTCGGGCTTACATAATTGTCATGTTTCAATGTCCGCATTGTTTCCAGATCTTTGAAGTAGTACAAGCTTTGTCTAACTCTCCCTTGTCTTACCATGCACGACGACTTCATACAAAGGCTACGTTCCGCCGAAAACGACTTCCTAGTCGCATTAGGATGCGGCACACAAATGCTCATTTCGTACAGTCAGATCTGGTCTGCGCTTCTAGCCGACCTTTCCAAAGCATCACTGACTGGGAGTGTTTGCAACGAAACGCTGTCTCTTGCCCACTCGGTCGCTTCCCGCATCTCGAATATCGCAAGCTGCTATTTGGATGTCAGACGTGAAGAAGAGAGCTTCTCGGCCCAGTTCCTCAGCGACTGTGATGCTGTGATTCATCAGATGGGTGCTTTGGACCTCAATGCTACTGTGGAGTTCAAGTCCTTACCTCAGGACGGCTATGCCGGTACGTATTTCTCTCCACGGCTCACAACAAAGCTGAGAAGCCTGGAAGCCTCATCTTCGATCCTTCCCCCTGCATATAAATGGTTAATGGAAAACCTTCATAATCCTTACCCCAGTGCCAAAGTTAAGGCCCAGATTGCCACTGCTTCCTCCTGTGGAGTCTCTTCAGTCAACTCATGGTTCATCAACGCTCGTCGGCGGATCGGTTGGACGACACTCTGTCGTGAACATTTCTCCAACTGCAGGGTCGATATGGTCGACGCAGCTTATCGTGCGTTAATAAGAGAGGATCCGCAACGCATATTGTCTCCTGAGCTTAGACACTCCTTTGTCGCAATGAAAATAGCAGCAGAGGGACTCTGTTCATCAATCCCTACCAGGAGTGCTTTCACCGAAGACCTGGATGCCGTAGTGAAGGATGTGACGGAAGAAGACAAGCAGTCTGGGGTTGGGAAATGCGACCAGGCTGTTAACGCAAACTTCTGGATGGTGCGGTAAATTGAACTGCCACGAGGATTCACATACTGAAAGAATGAACTTGTAGGCGGTTCAGAATTCATATCCCTCTCCTGATTCGTCTGATACAGCATCTCCTGTGCTTCCCCTTGACCTCTCGTTGACGGACGAGAGTGAAAAGGAGGTGGATGTTGCACCTCCAATCATTGCAGGTTCCAAACGCCGCCGGTTATCTGTAGAACCAGTCGACCAACTTACTTCCACTGTGAGTCGGCCCGTCAAACGTCTACGGTATGATCTATGGTTTTTTTGCCTAATAAGAATAATTCATGATCATCTGTTAGCAGCGCTTCCATGACATCCCAAGCATGCCTTCCATCTCCACCTTCATCCACGGATGGTGTTGACGAATCACCGGTTCACCGTTCAGCGGAGTTTTCTCTTGCACATTCCCACACGACAGAGACAGATACAGCTTCGCCACCTCACAAGCAACGCTTCACCTGTGCTAATGTCTCTGGGATACCGACCCGCCCGAACAATCCAGTAACTGACCTCCGTCTCCACACCGCAGCAGATCTTCCAACTCGTTCTAGCACGGAAAACGAATATTCGGTCGACGATTGGTTCAAGACCAATTTTGCTGATTTGTTCGTTATTCCACCGCCTGTTGACGCAAGCGAACCAGATTTTTCCGCATCATGGGAAGTTGAATTGTTCAAAGATTACAGTATCCCTAGCGACGCAAAAGATACTCCGAAGCGTCCGCCTGCTCGTGAGTGTCTACATCCACTTGCTATCGTGTAACTGATGCCTGTGTTAGCCACGGCAGACATGCATATATCCGTTCTACCCAATTTATCTGAGCCCGATAGTCTGCTACAGTCTATTGTCAGTGATACGCCCATAATTCTGTCGGATAGCGTGCTTCCACCCAGTTTATCTGGGGTCTCCGACCCTGCATCTCTCCGGTCATCAATGCCGGTCGATATAGATTGGACATCGCTTTTTAACAGTACAGAGGTCTATCATCCTGCCGTTTATTCTTCATTTCCCCAGTACTCCATCGACCCTCAACCCTTACCTGAGATCGATATCTCGATGTTGCAGTTACCTCAAGCCATACCTGCCGTATATCCACAAGGCGATATTGCATCGAAACAAACCAGATTGCACCGATTGTATTCCATGCAAGAGGCTGTTTGGAAGATGGAGCAGGAATTGCGCTCTGAAGGTGTCGTAATGTGAGTAGGGCTTTGTGTCCCGTCGGCCACAAATGCATCGAGTCTTCATGGAGATGTATCTAGTATATCATTATTTAGATATGTATTATACCCTCACATTTCTATTTACATTTGTACAACAGTCGCATTTGCATATTCTCGTCCCTCCGACTCATTGTAACCTCTCCCAACCGCAATGGACAATGTCATTCAAAGAACTAAGAATTCCCGAAGAACAGATTCGAGTTAGTGTCGCTCTAATACGGGGCCATCCTCTACTCTCCATCTCCCTACCACCCGCATTGCCTCCTGGTCGCCCACTTGAAGATGTGGCACATCTAACAATGCACCAAGCATCTGCCATGGATCCTTCCCACCACCATAGCACAGAATCTCACCTTTAAATCTTTCTCCCAATTCGCGATTCAGAGGCTCATTCGAGAAAATGTTTCGCCACACGTGTGATGCGATCGCGCGGTCGAATAAATAACTGTAGTACGTGGCCCCATAGCCGTACAGGTGGCCAAACTGGGTCTGGAACGACGTCCCGTTTGCATGCGGGATGAAGCCGCGCGTGTCGTACAAGTTCGCCAAGGTGCTTGTCGAGTCGAACCCTGGTTCGAGCACTGCGGGGGAGTGATACATCTGATCCAGCACAGAGAGCAAGATAGTCCCGTGCGTGTCGATGAACGTACACGGATCTTCGTGATGGTTCCCAGTCTGATTCAAAACCGATGGTCGACCCGCTTCGAAGAGGGAGAGAACCTTGGGCGAGTTGAGAAAGTACTCCATAAGAATCGATGGCAGCTCCACGAAATCAGTTGCGCAGCGGGTGCCTGCAACGTTGTGATACTCTGTTCGACCGATCATGGCTACAGTGTCGTCAGCAGCACCTCATATATGTGGCGAAAACGGACCTACAATGCATTGCGTGACCCATTTCGTGGAATAGGGTCTGCACCTCGTGCCATTCCAGATGAGTGGGCCCTCGGGCGATCGTGGGGCGAGCGAATTCACACAGGAGGACGACCAATGGGAGCTGAAACTCTCCGCGCGTTCCGCGCAGTTTATGCCGTTTGATGGCCTCGAAACTTCGTGAAGGGGCTAGAATCTCCTCGGCACCTTCGACAGTGAGATCACCATGTTCGTCGTCGTCGTCCGTCCGTCGGGAACAGCGAACCGTATAGTGTGCTGCGCCGCACGACTTTCCGTTTCGGGCGAAGAGGTCGGCATATATCCATCCAATGACGCCAAAATCTTCGTCTACTACTTCGAGTTTGTGGACGTCAGAATGCCAGACCTCGCCAGAAGCAACTTCAGCCGGCCGCAACGATATGCCGTAGAGATGCTTGAAGAGACGTGACAGACCCATGAAAACGCTGCCGAGAGAAAGAGGGGGCAGTGGTATGGGA
>JBBPMC010001535.1:0-10359 GCA_038090115.1 Strobilomyces echinocephalus | reverse complement strand
CCAAAACACCTTGAAAAGTTTGTAACGACACACAGAAAACTTGTCTCTTAGACACATCTTTTGGTAGTAAAAGATGTGTCTAAGAGACCCCCAGATGGGGTCCCCTGAAGTGTAGTATATTTAGTAGACAGATTGCAATCATCATCTTCCAATTGTTTTATTTCCATGTCTATTTTAGCTAAATCATTTGTACCAGTAGTCTTAACCTATGAGACTTTCAGCATGCAAAATAAAACTATATTGTTTTATATTACTGTTATGAATAAAAACACATGGCTGGGATGTTTTAGTTATTTACTAAATCATAATGTAATAATAGCATCTAGAGGTCAAATAAAATAGTAGTATAGCTTGGATGTGAGAAGTGTAGTTTTGTTAACTAAGTAAATGAAGCAGTGAGTAAATTTATATATAATGAAAGAAGCTAATGATTTTTCAAACAGTCTCCTATATTCAAACTTTAAAAAAAAAAAAGTATCTAGCTGATATATAGTAGCAATCAACTTTGATCTGTCTTTGATAGTGCTAGGTATTTGCTGGCTATTTGTGTATCAAATATACACCAGTAGTTCAACCAGTCTCTAGAGTCACCTCTTTAATTGCTAAATGCATATCAATAAATTGTTATTCAATATCTTTATAAACCATGTCAACTTTAGTAAATACCTTATATACATAGCCAACTTCAAACAATGATAATTAAGCATCTCAAGCTATATAATAAATTGTTAGATGAGTTAAAATTGATAATATACTAATATGGATTGTTGGTCAAGACTTTGGCTTATATATAATCTTTGACTATTAGTTAATTGTTATTTGCCTTAGAAATCTACTATAATACAGTTAAACCTTTTAGATAAAGAGCTTACTAAATAATTCATCACCTTACATCAACTTATTTTAACAGTGAGTATAAATACTTTTAGTTTTAGAATTTGTAGTAAATATATTTTCAAATTGTGCTACATATGTTAGATTTGCAATGAATTCTGAAAGAAGTAAAGCATCTCATTAATAGAAAAAACATAGGTATTTGTATACTAATAATATCTCATAGGATTGGAAATAGTCAACACTATAATCTCTTGATCGAGTATGATCTAACAACATTTGTTGAAGTATCATTAATTATAGACTAGTGGATGGGGAAGCTTGATATCATAGTTGAGCTTCATATAGATATGCTTTTTTCTTATCTATTTTATATACCACTTTAATAGTGATTTCTGTGATAAACATTCCATTTTTTATTTCATTTTTTATTACCAAATTTTTTTAGATTTGACTATTATAGCAAGTATTACCTCTCCTGATTTATCTAAACAAGGCAAGCACTTTAATAAAGTAATAAGGAACATGGTAGTTGCAATAATGGCTAGGTGATTTAAGATAGACAAATTAAAATAGCACAGATATTCTATATAAATATTGAAATATCAAAAAGCCATGTGTTACCTGTCAAAAACATCAAAAATATTTTAAATCATTGAATTCACATTCCAAATTTTATGAGTGGGCAGTAAACTACCTATGGTTTTGTTATTATAGAAATCATTTACAATATACTAATGAGCTATAGTTCTGATAGAGCAAATGGTGGAATAAATTAGTTTTTCAAGTCACTGCAATAAGCAAACTGCTATGATCTCTTAGTCATTTTTTGACCAATTGTAATGAATTGCTTTCTTTGAATTATAGTTTATATCCAAGTGCTAAATAAAACTCAAAGAATTGTCCAAAGACTACTCACAGGATCTAGGCTT
Source organism: Strobilomyces echinocephalus (assembly GCA_038090115.1). NCBI lineage: Eukaryota > Fungi > Basidiomycota > Agaricomycetes > Boletales > Boletaceae > Strobilomyces > Strobilomyces echinocephalus. The sequence goes on along the minus strand of JBBPMC010001535.1, from coordinate 8,593 downwards.
GTTGTATCAAAATTGAACCAATAGCAACCGTTCTCGCCACAGCCACTAGACAGGCCCCCAACACCGAGGTGCAAGACCGGGAACACATTACGGATGGCCTTGTCTAGCTCTTCAATCACACAGCAGCACAGCATAGCCACTGTTTGAGTCATGAAGGGAGGATGAATCAAAAGAACCCAGACAGCACATACCGCTCACTGCACACACAAGGCTCAGGATCATGGATCCACTGTGATCTATGGGATGATTTTGTCTCAAAACATGTTTTATTACAGACTTAGTAGCAAGCACAGTTTGTTCTCATTGCATTTTTGAAGGAGTCAATGCCCTCTTGAAGAGAAGGTGGTTTGTATCAGGTCACAAACGATTCAAGACAAGCATGAGAAAATAAATTTGTCACCCAAGGTCAGAAAGGATCAGATTGCCATACATCGTAACTGTTGCTTTATTACCCACCAGGTTATGGAGTCCTTGAGAACACTGCTCTGAGAGGTGTCTATGAAACATCTACCCCAGACTCATTCTTCAATGTTTGCTGCCACTGCCTGCACTCTTCTGTATGCATACTACTGTATTCAAATGTTCGAGGTGCTTAATCTCCATGCCTACTAGTAACTCCCCAAGTTGATTGAAATCTGAGTTGTATGTTGCTCCCATACACAAGTGGCTTTTACACCGGAAAGAAACGCTGGACTCAACCGTGGCCCATCTATCTCAAAACTGAATTTGGCATATGTTATCTACTGAATTCACTGAGTAGGCCCGAATTATGTTATGCTCCTTGCATCGTTTACTGCCCCATCTAAATATTCCACAACCATTTATCTCGTAATCATCGGGTTAAGAAGACGAAATATGATCAGTGACTTCTTTGAAGAAGACATTGATATAAGCAGCATATTTAGAAGGATGTTCCACTATGAGTTGTTCTGTAGTAATAGCAAGTTCTATGGTAGTAATCAATGAATTGCCAATGATGAGAGGTTTTGAGGACTGATGCTCTTCTCTTTTATTTTAGACTTATATTTCTGTTATTTATTTACAAACTTGTTAATTATCAGTTGTCTCTTTAGGTAAACTATTGTTATCATTCTTAGCCTTGGCCAAGGTACATAATGTTGTACTTAGTTATATAATGGATAGCTTTATTTATTGCTTACCACTAATCATCACTATTTATTGACTATCTCACTGACCATATTGTTTATCATCCACCACTCACAATCTTCTCACTTTTTCTTTTTATGTGCACATCATCCAGATCTCAGCCTAAACTTTCAGACTTGTTTACAAAAGATTCAGAGTTTAACTCCTAGTTTAGCCTATGTTTTTTATAGTTCAAGAAAGAGGTGAAATTATATAATTAACAGGTGAAACAAAATGTGGAACAAGTGACAATGATGCAGAGATCAAAAGATGAGGCTACGGCCATTGATCCTAAGATAAGATAAAAGGTAAAAAAGATAAGTTCATAAATCTTTGAGAAGTGGTCTAATAAGAACTGGAATTATATCAACAGATGCTTTAAAGACTGGAAAAGATGTGAAAAATAAGAGTATCCATAGATTTGAAGAATACAAAGCTTGACTAATGAAAAGAGCTCACTAATTGATCTTCTTTACTCTTCTTTTGATAGTAAAATATCTAATGCTGACAAATAGTACAAGGAGATTAGTAAATTTGCTGTTATGAAATTGCACTAGCCTTTAAGGAGTCTGAAGTTGTTCCCATTGCTCAATAGTCATATTACCAGATTTGATTTCTTCTTTCAGGCTACCATTCAGCATATCACAGACATCAGCATTAAAAGATTTGCAACTGATCAATAGCTACAGAAAAGCTGCAGCAGCTCCCACTGAAAGACTATCACCCCTCTTTTTCCTGGTACCTCATCAAATGAAGCATTCTGAGCATGTTGCTCCTATGCCGTCTTCTCCTTTTAAGTCTCATGCTTCTCCTTTTGTTTGTTGGGAACTTCTTGATGGGTGAAGAAATCCTGCCAAGTTTCACCTTTTTTTTGGTAGGATCTATGGAGTAGGTCAGGCAAGTGACACTGAGGGACAGATTGCTGAACAAGCTGAGTTGGTTTAGCAGCTGTATTTTTTGTGGCGATAAGCCTAGAAATGCTCTTATTGGTTGGAAAGTAGTTCTCCCTGACCCCTTTGCCAAGAAAATTGTCGTATGAAAGGTTTTTAAACTCCTGTCTCCCTTGCTTGTTGCAGCGGCCACAGACTATATAGATAGGGATATGGGCCTGGACTATTCATTGCACATAACAGACACATTGCTCATCAAACAGATTCACAGCAGTGCCAACCCTTGCAGTCGTCAATGAGAACATTCTGGCTAGGGAGTCCCTGAGCATCCCAACCATCGCAGGCAGAAACCCTTTATCTAAGAGAATTTTGACCCATCATGGATCAGGTCCATCAATTACTTCTTGATATCCACTGATAGCCCATGACATGAGGGTAATGAGATGCTGAAAGCAATGCAGTGCATGACAAGTAGTGCCCCAAGCAGCTTTCTCTGTCTCCCAAGGTTTTCTGTAATTGGTTTCACTCAGAACCAAAGTCAAAACAACATTCATAGGAGCCATTATACCGAGTATGTGGAACATGTCAGTAAGGAAATCATTGAGGGTAGTTCACTTAGCTAAGATATCAGGTCTCAACTGGTAGAGGGTATATTGTATTTGGATGATTGGGAGAGTTTTCTTATTATATGCAAGGCAAGAGAAAAGCAGGCCATGACGAAGGAGGTGACAAAGGGAAAATGGAAGCTGTGAATAGTCCGGAGATATGAGACGGAATTTGTGACTTGAGGACAAGGCCTCATCACCATCCTCTAATCTGAGAGGAGGTAGACAGACAGAGGGTGGTTGCATCGACGTGTTTGGGGAGGTAATGACAAGACCATTGACAAAGAAGGTGTTAAGCATGACTGTAAATTGAGAAGTACATTAGTGTTCAGATTGAGAATTAAGTGGGACAAACTTACTACACTGCAACAGAGGGGCAGGGAAGATGAGAAGGAATCAGCAGGACAAGTGTGGTGGGGCAATGAGGAAGCTCGTCAGTGTAAATACTGATGAAGGAGGAATTGAAGAAGGCGAGGGTGTAGTGGAACGGGAAATAGTACAGCAAGAAAGCTCGTCTGAAAATGAGACCAATGTGGACACCTTAAGTATTGAAATATCCGACCATTGTCAATTTTGGCCATTGCTGCATGGCAATGCATCAGATGCTGACAATGGTATAACTTGTAATCCCAGCGATGGATCAACATGAAAATCAGTTCAGAATGGTATTTGATGACAGAGAATTAATTGAAGAGGAAGAGGAGATAAGGATTTGAGTTGATCATGCGTAATAAGGGTTCAAGCAGTGTTGAAAGTGAAACACTTGGTTGCAGTGCTTAACCACCCACTGGATCAACTCAGGATAACTCTAGAGTCCATTCTGAGCAACCAAGAATAATATTAAGATAGATAGTGAGGTATACAGACTTGGAGTTCACTGTGAGCAACCAAGGAGGAGATACAATGGACATCCAGGCTATGAGTGCACTTCAAGTAAATATTGAAAAATACAACAATGTCCAGGGTTTGACTCCCAATCAGGCCTATATTTTAAATAGTTTAAGAAAGTGGCAAAATCACAGAATTCAACAGTTCATTAAATTGCCACACCAACCATTGAATAGATTCATATCTCAGGACACTCTATATCCTTTCATGTGCAGAGCTGATAAGGAAGACATTGATCTGTTTCCCATTCAAATTTATGCTGATTAAATCAGTCAGCAAATAGTGCCATTACTCAAAGCTCTTCAGTATAAAGTAGGAGATATTCACTAGATGGAAACATGTGCAAGTATGTTTGGTGAAGTCCTGTATACACTTGAGAATCTCATACTTGCTGCATCTGAATGGTAAGCAATCATTTTGTTGACACGCTTGACAGTTATAATGTACTAATGATCTCATAAGGATGTCTGAATGGCTAAGCTCATTTACATTTTCCTGATTGTATCTGAGCCACCTAGTTCAATTTGTGGTTGTCTGTGTCTCCAATTTGACATGGGCTGGCTGGCTGATGCAATGTTGTCAACCCACCACATTCCAATGCAAACACTCATGGTGCATTTTGCTAGATTTAAGTTGAGGGAAAATTGTTAAACAGCTGAATAGAGGCAGCTGGAGTCCGATGTAAGAGACTAAAGAGCTCTTACATCGGACTCTCAAGTTCTCAAGTACTGTCTTCATGTTTTGAAAGACATTTTTATTGTGTGCCTGGTGACCACTTCAGCCACATTGTGGCTGATCTTATTGATATGTATAGTTGTTGTGGTTGAATAGTATAGAACTTGAGAGTCCAATGTAAGAGCTCTTTAGTCTCTTATATCGGACTCCAGGTATGTCCCTACTACTTTGTAGCACTCAATTCAAGTCTCTTACATCGGACTCCAGCTACCCTTATTCAGCTGCTTAACATGGGGATCGACCACTTATGTCCACATTCAGAAGGACAAGCACTCTGCACTGCACCCCCACTATGAAAAATGCATTTTTATTGGCTACCCAGATGGTTACAAAGGTTGGAAATTCTACAACCTGACCACCAAGCACATCCTTATCTCAGAGTGCGCTGATTTTGACGAACGCCTTGCTGGTAATGCACCAGTTGCTGCGCCAGATGTCCCTATTGCTGGTGATAATCATCCCCCCCAGTCGAGCCTTATAGACCTCCAATGGCTGGTGATGTTGGTGATGATGCACCAGAACCTGCTGTAGAGATATCGCCTCCTCATGGGGAGCTTGAAGACGAGGATCTTAATGAGCCTGCACCTCTTCACCCTGTGCCTCTTACTGCACCTCCACCTCCTGTCACTCCAGCCCCTAGAGTGCCTAGTCCTATTGGCATTGGAGCTTGTCTACCTGTCAGAAACTGGCAGAAACCAAGGGATTGATGGAAACTGAGTCCTGCACAACTGTCTAGTGATGCGGACGACTCTGAGGACGAAGATGCAGATTCTACGCAGTGTATGGCATCCAGATAGCAGTGACAAACACCTTGTATAGTATGTACATTTTCAGAGATATGTCGTTGGCTTACCAGTGGGAGTCCCAATTTAGATGACTGGAGTGCTTGGAAATACCAACCTCATTAGCAGAAACCTTGCTTGTAATTATATTGTGAAACAAGTTGAATAGGGCCTTAGGTAATGAGATTAATAGTGATTACAAATGGCCATGAGCAAATCATATATCTATGCATACTTTTGGAGTAGCTCAGCCCCTCGCACCTTTATATCCAACAACAACTGGGAGATCTGCCATTGATTTGCAATAGATCCATTTTTCAGGTTAGTCAGTTATGACAACATAATGTTGTAAATTGGTGTGTATACATTATTTCCAAAAATAAAATATTTGATAGATTGTTCATTGATGTCAAGTTTTATTGGTTTAGAAAGATTTTTCATTTGTTCCCATTCTTCTTGTAATAGACTTAGAAAGACAAGTACAACACTTCAACTATGATACTAGCTGTAGTAAACAAAGTCTTGTGAAAATATATTAAAAAATAGACATACTCATATAACATCAACTATTTCACCTTATGCTCCCTTATCATAATAAATAAAAGGAATTGCAGCACTGAAATGCTGTGACACATATGAGTTCATCTTGAGGTAGGGGTCCATAGGTGGTACATTGACTCAAGAAGCTGCTTTTGTGGAATGAAGCAACTCTAATAGTAGACTATAGTTTTCAATGAGCCTTTCAGATGAACTTCACAGTGTAGGTGAAAATCTGAAGGTGATAATGTTTGTGTTTCAGTTATTGGAAGTGTAGAAGTATCGATAGCTTGACTGGCTGGAATCAAAACTACAACAGTTCTTATCCCATCCACTGATACTAGCAAAGCTGGTTGAGGCTTGATGGTCATTGATCAATAATTCACTATTATACTAGTTGGATCTTTGCAATACAATATATCCATATGAGATGTCTTACCAGAACATGATAGTCCTCCTTCTAGGCAGCATATTGTGTGAAGTCAGTTGAGGCTTTAACTGATAGCTCACCATATTCCTTGTCTTTGTGTAGCTGAATCATATTCAACCATATCATGAATTGAGGTCACTATGAAGAATGTTATATATGGAACTGAAACATTACATGTTGTGATTGGATCATAATAGCAAGCTTATCAAAGTGTAGATCACTCTTATCAAATCTTATCAAGCCACTGGAATGGCATATCAATGCTTATTAATAGGCTAGATGCCTTATCATCATTATCTAAGTGGTTGATCTCCTTATCAATCCTTATCAGCTGCAAGATCAGTCTTATCAACTGCAAGACAGCTATCCTATTCATCTTATTCTGCTTAATCTCAAGGGACCACATCCTTGAGACATAAGGTCAAGATATGCTTTGAACATGTAAGTGCCTCATGGCAGCCTCGTTTCTAAAGGCTAGACCTTTCTAGGCCATGCTTGATGCATGCTTTGCTTCCACTATGCTTTCCATGTGTGTTATGCTTCTTTTATGCTTCCCTCATGCCTTTTATGTATGTATTCCTATGCAGGGCATAGGGTGTGGCCTCATCTCCTATTTATGGTATATTTCTGTAGATTAGGCCCAAGCATATACAAAGGGACCTTAGTAGTATATATATAGGAGGTGGGCATGGCTGGTAACTCTAGTCAAGTTTATCTTTTGAGTCTATGCCTTCCTAAGCTAGATCAAGCCTTGATTCCAATACCCCCTATATTCCATTTTCCTATGCTTCCTTTGCACTAACTCCCTGGACTTTGGTTAGTTGCCAAGCTGGTAATTTGGAGAAGACTATCCTTGATTTCAATTGGCTTAAGGGTTATATTATTGCAAGTATAGAGTAAAGAGACAAGGAATACACAAATTACACTAAATATAGGGCACCAAACTTGACACATGGACACATAATATTTCTAGACATACATGCCACAATGAGGTCAGCTGAATAAAGGATTAATGTGACTGGTCATCAACATTGAATCTCACGTTCATAAAATGGTCTATCACAGGAATTATATGGCTAGCAAGCATGGTCATTTTCAAGAAGGTTCATCTAATGGTCAATGATGTTGGCTAATGCAAATTCCTCTGAATACTGATAATGTTTGAGTGTCATTAGATTATTAAGATCATTTTCAATAGAGAGCTCATAATTGTAAGCCTTGCTTTGTTCAGGTAAAATATATGGTGGAGGAACTTCTGGTAATGTTTGACTTCTATGACTTCCCACCCACAGGCCTCCACATGAAGCTGTCTGGCTTCATTGTCTGTGTGTTTCACAAAGATAGCCTCTTGAAGTGCTTGATCAAGCAGTTTGACTTTTTTCATGCTTTCTGAGTTGAACAATTATTTTACAATTTGAACTACCTATCCTATATTATGCTTCACTCCTCATCCAGCCCTTATTGGATGACATCTCAAGGACTTACGGACTTATCTTTCTTTTCTTTCTTATCTAATCTTATCGGACCGTATCTTTCATCTTATCATAGGATCAACGGCCATAGCCTCACCCTCTGATCTCTGCACCATCGTCACTCATTTCACCCTTCATTTCACCTCACACATGTCGCAACCCTTGACACAGCTAGAGGCCTGTGCATGCTTCTCTTCCATTCCATCATGTTTCATTTCTGCGTTTCATGAACACTTTTCATACTTCTCTTCCATTTGATGTCTCATGCATCACACATGTTTCATCGCCATGTTTCACATTTGATATGCATTTCAGCCACACTCCTGCACCCTAGGGCAAAGGGCTTGAACTCTTATAGATGAAACACCTTATGTAAACCTATGTAGTCCTTGAATATATAAACTCAGTGAACATCGATTGGCAACCTCAGTCTAGTTCACTTGAGTATCCTCCTCTCAAAGGCCCCAGCCTAGATTCCTACTCCTATCCTTCCACTTCCAAAAGAGTATTAGTTGACAAGTGGTAACTTGAGGACTATCTTGGTCTTAGGGTTGTATCATTCTATCTTAAATGTCATTGTAAGCAAGCCAATGAATGCCTCATAACTACTTGTACCTGATATCAAAGGCAACAGGTTTTTCATACTTGGCAACTTGCTTCTAGAGTGCAACATTAGATAGATGATACAACTCTAAGACCAAAATAGTCCTTAAGTTACCACTTGGCAACTAATATCTTTTGAAAGTGGAGGAAGTAGAAGTAGGAATCTAGGCTGGGGCCTTAGAAAAAAGGATATCCAAGTGAACTAGATTAGGGTTATCAGTCGACGTCCACTGAGTTTATATATTCAAGGACTACATAGGTTTACATAAGGTGTTTTGTCTATAAGAGTCCAAGCCCTTTGCCTTAGGGCATAGGACTGTGGCTAAAACATATATCAAATGTGAAACATAAAACATGTGAGATGAAAGATGGGTGAAATAGAAGAGAATGAGAAGTGTCCATGAATTGCAAAAATGAAGTATAATGGAATGGAAGAGAAGAGAAGCATGCACAGGCTTTTGGCTGTGTCAAGAATTGTGACATGCAAGGTGAGATGAAGAGTGAA
>JBBPMC010001534.1:0-10361 GCA_038090115.1 Strobilomyces echinocephalus | reverse complement strand
GTATGCAGGCTTCTTCGCCATCCATCGCCGTAAATGAGGCGGCATTGTCGACGCACTGCGCTATGTTGGCCAGTTCGGAACTCACGGAGAAGAGCTTGTTCTGCCCAGTAGCGTTTGCTTGACCGATCCCAACGAAGCGCCTGACGTTGCCCGTGGACGAACGGGGGCGTCTGGCTTGGATGAGAGCGCTCAACGTGGGGGTATAAGAGGAAATATACAGAGCCGCGAGATTCTGCTGACCCTTCCTATATGGACCGGCAGCGTGCAGAGGGAGAATAGCAAACTCGGCGGTGGGACACCACCATATCCGGGAATGCAATGGACATGTCGTCTGGAGAACGCGGACAATGGGATATACGACATCGTCCCAGAGTTCCCGTAACATACAACCAAGGATTTTCGGTGTATCCCTCGTCATTGCACGCCCGGTCATGCCACGGAGCGTCGAGGACAGGCGACGAACATATTGTTTCGTGATCGATAATGGGATATGGACTGGATCACGGTCCTGGAAGACGATGAGGGCATCGCAGCCATACCGGCTGGCGTTCACGATGATGATGGGACCCTCGCTTGCAGCACGCCGAAGGTTGGAGAACAGGTAAGGCAGGAGGAAGTGAGAACAGCCAGGCAAGTTACGAATAGCACTGACAACACCTTGCATTGCGAGGTTGTGCCGGCACAGTTCGTCATGCTGATCCATCCCGGGAGAGTCGAGCACCTTGCGAATGAGCAAGGATAAACGAGTGAACTCGTTTGCCAACTTCTCTCCAGCTAAACTGGATGAAATGACGTCGCCAAGTGGGGAACGAAGACGAGTGAGCTGGTTCCAAAATACACCTCGACCTTGCTCCAGGAGTTCGACCGCATGCAGCAGTGCACCGTTACGAAGGCAGGCTGAAAATGCATCCACTGCGAGTGATGAAGAGTGATTTTTCAGGATGTCGAGATGCTGGGGTAGGGTTGGTAGAATAGAGAGATGTTCAGCCAGGAGTCGAAGAGATGTTTTGTATGCGAGAAGAGTGGAGAGATGGCTGTGTTTTTCGGCTGCGAATATCCATGCTCGCGAGGCATGCAAGTCATCTGCGGACACCGGGTGGGTTATATCTGCTAGCTGTTGATACAACGTAAATATCTCCTGGAGGTCGCTCTGTTACGGTACTCATAGTAAGGACCAAATGCAGGAGAAATTCGAGGAAACGCACTGGTGAGGATGGACCATGGTGGACCTGCAACACCCCGAGCTTATCGTAGCGAGTACTGAGATGAACGGCAAGATTATTCAAACACTTGGAACGATCAGGGTGTCCTCGCGGGAGAAGCGAGAGTGCTTCTCTGTCGAGGAGGATGGCCTCCTCGAGGTCCTGCAATTTCCCGAGCTTATCATAGCGAGTGCTGAGACGACTAGCAAGATTATGCAAATACTTGAAACGATCAGGGTGTCCTCGCGGGAGAAGCAAGAGTGCTTCTCGGTCAAGGATGATGGCCTCCTCGAGGTCCTGCAATTCCCCGAGCTTACTGCAGCGAGCGCTGAGATTACTAGCAAGATTATTCAGAGACGAGGAACGATTAGGGTGCCCTTGCGGGCGAAGTGAGAGTGCTTCTCGGTCAAGGATGATGGCCTCCTCGAGATCCTCCAATGCCCCGAGGTTATTGTAGCGAGTGCTGAGATCAACGGCAAGATTATTCAAAGAGTCGGAACGATCAGGGTATCCTCGCGGGAGAAGCAAGAGTGCTTCTCGGACAAGGATGATGGCCTCCTCGAGATCCTCCAATGCCCCGAGGTTATTGTAGCGAGTGCTGAGGCGAACGGCAAGATTATTCAAAGACAAGGAACGACAAGGGTGTCCTCGCGAGAGGAGCGAGAGTGCTTCTCGGTCGAGGATGATGGCCTGCTCGAGATCTTGCAATCCCCCGAGCTTATTGTAGCGAGCGCTGAGATGATTAGCAAGATAATTCAAAGAGTTGGTGCGATCAGGGTGTCCTCGCGGGTGAAGCGAGAGTGCTTCTCGGTCAAGGATGATGGCCTCCTCGAGATCCTCCAATGCCCCGAGGTTATTGTAGCGAGTGCTGAGATCACTAGCAAGATTATTGAAAGACGTGGAACGATTAGGGTATCCTCGCGGGAGAAGCAAGAGTGCTTCTCGGTCGAGGATGATGGCCTCCTCGAGATCCTGCAATTCCCCGAGGTTATTGTAGCGAATGCCGAGACGAACGGCAAGATTATTCAAAGAGTTGGAACGATCAGGGTGTTCTCGGGAGAGCATGATGGCCTCCTCGAGATCCTCCATGATGCCGAATTCGTCGTAGCGGGTCTGAAGGTGACTTGCGAGCCGAGCCAAAGACACAGATCGCATCCTGTGGCCAGGTCCGCATTGTTCCAGTGCTTCGCGAGCAAGCACGATCGCTTCCTCGATGTACCTGACCGTGGCCCTGTTCCTTTGGTCGAACGCGTCAGCAAGTGACTTCGCCCGTGAATGCAGCTCTGTAACTGGGACAACTTGAAGTGTTCTCTCTCCGACTGGTCCTGCTATACAAGTTGGCGAATCTATGCCAACTGACCCAGCCTTGCGGAAGAGCGTCCTGAACGTTGTTCTCAGGCTTCGAGTATGATCTTTATGTTACACGTCAAAAGAACGAATATATTTACCTTTTCATTCAAATTTCATTCTACGCTGGGGCGTCGAACGAGTGGCAAGGATCCGGGTTGGGGTTACACGTGTTCCACTTGAATTGGCGGAGGCGGTGTGGGCTGGATGCCCCCCGGGCGGGTGGACGATTCAGGGTTCGAGCGAAACTGAAGCAACACCCTTTCACTGTGAGAAAGAAAAAACTACACATCCCAGCTAGTCGCGCCCAACCGGAAACCACGGATGCCTGTCCCATCTCAACCCTCCCCTCACTGCAAAGGTGCATAGAACACAGACCGCAGCTTCCAGCACTATTACTACAATCCTCGACACGGTACGTTCTGCGTTCAAACTTGAAAGGCCCACGAGTGAAGTACCGGTAAACTGGATGAACGCACGCGCGTGTCCGGATAAATTCATGCTGAGGCTCCCGGGGCTCCGACAGTAACAACTTTGAAACCGGGTGTAACGTCGGCCTCGAACTCGATCGAAACATGACCTGCGACTCAGGCAGCCATAAGCTTTTCTGTCGCATGATCTATGCGGTTCAGGCCATTTCAACTGCCATGTACCTTCCATCAACGCATGTTTGCAGTCAGCGTCGCCCGAACTGTCTGAACTCGCGATCCAGAGCCACGTGGGGGTCGTCGCTGTGCAGGTACGTGGGAAGTCAGGACGTTCTAGGCAGCAGTCAACCGCCCAGCGGCCTTCCTTTGTGCTCCATGTCAATCTACATCTGAGTGCTAGTATGCTCTGACGCCTTCGCGTCCTTGTTCAGCGGAGAAACAATTTGTTCCTGCGCACATGAAACGCCAGTTCCAAAGATATCAGCGACAGTACTCTGGCCCAGGGGAGTGGACTGCGACGCGGGTCTGGAAGAAAAGATGGTCCAGGCCATGTTCGAGCCGCACCCGAACATCCTTCTGGTCCTGCTGACCATCTCCGAGCTAGCTGGCGACCACGAACGGTCTGGATGTCGGCGTGGGCTACAGCGAGTCGTTAACTCCGTCTCGAACGACCAGCACGCTACTGGAACGACGTACGAAGCGCGGGGCGAGCGAGTCCTTGCGAGTGATGAAGTGGTTGGCAATCTGGGACTTGAATGAATGCATCGAGAGCGAGAGCACGACGAGGGAGATAACGACGGCTGCTGATCTCGCATGCTCGGACGCCAGACCTTTATACCCACCTGTGTCCAGGGCCAGATCAGTGTGACGACCGGTCAGAATGCAAATATGACTGAATCGACCTCACCTGGTCAGTGTCAGGTACTTACGAACTGCCCGATATGAGAATTTCCATCTGGGCCTTTTGGTTGAAACGCCCTATTAGAAACGAGAACGCGTACTCGTAGTGAATGCTTCACCAGATGTTCGCGATGATGCCAATTTGGCTGTACTGCGCGTGAGCAAGTGACTCTACAGCGAAATGGGCGAGAGACATGGCGAACCAGAATCTCAGGCACCAGGGTCCTGGTTGTCCTTCGGGACGTCGCAGTCGAGTCGCCAGGCATCGACGGCGTAATCAAGGAGCACTTGGCTTCGTTCTCTGCAGGCACAGTTTGACTCTGTTTGGGCTTCGTCGAGTCGCCGCTGGGTGATGGAAAAAAGGTGTTCATGTCCCGATTTGGGAATGTTTGGCAAAAGCCTTAGAAACAAACAAATGTCGTGCCGGCCCATCCTCGACGACGTCGTACCCGCGCCATCCACACTATTCGACGTGACCAATGCCAAGCAGACGTCCACCCTCGCTGCGCACTTCGCTACATACGGATGCATTCCATCCGACAGTGACCCGTGTGCGTCTCTACAACGGGCCACGCAATCCTCACGCCCGCAGCACTCCACTCGCTTGCCGACGACCTCTTCTCGCTCGCACACATCGTGACGCCTAACAAAGCCGAGGTAGCGCTCCTCAGATAATGTGTATGCGACCGATCCACTTCGTCCCGATACGACGAGGGGAAAGATAGGCAGGCGACGAGCTAGGGCACTCGTCAACGGCCAGTGGTCAAGCCGCTTCTCCGCCGAAGCAGGCGGTCCTTGGAGGAAACGGTGTAGTCATCATCCGGATCTCGTTTTCACGGGAATTCATGCCTGGATTCAAGGTCAGAGAGGCGAGGAGGTGGAGCAACGTACCAACGTTGATTACCGCTGCCAAGATGTCGACGTTCTCGCCGGGAGACGAGCACGTTACAGCGAAGATTGTCATACAAGTCTTGGAGGTCCAGTAGAACAGACAATATACAGATGCTGGATCAAATACAAAGTGCCGTGCAAATACATTCACGGTCTAGAACAACTCGCTAAGCGCCAGTGTGAACATAGAGAATGCGTTGATCGATCGGTACATGGACTCATCTCATCGTCTTGACCGCGTACGCCGCGCGCGCATGGTCCAGACCAGAGTCATGGGCGACTACGTCCTCGCCGTTCGTCAGGCAGACACTGGAATGGGATTGGTTGGAGCGCCGAGAGGGTATGTAGCTCAGGGGACTGTCCCGCTTCGCACCCCATTTTTTTGTTCTTCTGTTTTCTTTTTATCCTGGCCCTCAGCTGATAGTGGCACATCGTCTACACGATGCGCCGTTAGTGGATTATTGTCTGCCCCAGCGATATGACCGGGAGGCGGGACGTCACATAGTCATAGCAGGTAGCGCTGGCAGTTAGCTACGACGACGCCCCGTCGCACAGTTGTTTTCCGAGATAAGTTACACCCTTTCGTAAGGACCCTGAATAGCAACAACCCCCAAAGCCCACCAACACCCCCACGTTGCACGAAGTCGTACCCTCCGCTGCAAGCCGACAACTTGGGCATCCCGTGGCCGATTGGCATCGGGGATGCCAAAGTAAAGAAGAGCACGAACTATATCCATGTCCCTGGTAATGTCCGCACGAGGGATGCACGAGGGGGATGCTGCGTAATTGGACCTATCGGTTGTATACAGGTATACGAAGAGAATACATCCTGCTGCACACCTCAAGGCGGGGAGGATGGATTGCAAGATAAGAGCTACTATCTCCGGTCCACACCTGGCGTGCACTGCAGCAAAGAGGGCCTGCCGCCGAGTAACATCCAGCACGGGGGTTTCCAAATTGGGGTCGAACAGCAAGTTTGACACGAGTTTTGCAATCTGCTGAGGGGAGAGATCGGCGTGGTCGAAAGAGGGATACTGGCAGAGTGAGAGGACTCCGTTTTCGAAATCGACACGGATGAGGGCCGCCGCCTGGGTAGCGAGCTCCTTCTGAGTAGAACCAGCGACAATGAACGATGCCAAGACGAGCTTCTCGAGTGGTCTGAGAGAGGCACGATTAGACTAGATCGAAGTGCCTGAAAGCGTCCTCTTCGCCATTGTCTATGCCATCGCGGAAGGTCTGCAAGAAAAGGGTCACGGGCGAGGCGCTGGGTTTCCCGGACGAGCAAACGGAAGGCCAAGGAGGTGGAGTAGTCGGACGCAGAGGGAGAGGCAGCCAAGGCGAGATGGTCTTGAGAGTGAACGATGAAACAACAGATGACGTAGAGGTGGGTATCAAGACCGCTCCGAGAGCTGTGACGCGTAGTAAGGTGAGGATGCGAGCAGAAAAATCGGAGAGAAAGGCGGCGACGTACGGAACATATCTCGAACTCGTGTTCCTCGAAACCGCCTTTTGCGAGGGTCGATATAAGGAAGACAGTGTAAGCCTTGAGAGCGGCTGCCTTGCCCTCGACCTTCTGTATGGCCCGCTACACGGACTCTTCGATCGTCTTGAGGTCGTCGCCAGATTTCTTGGCGCGCTCAAGCGCCTTCTGCCTGAGTTGGTGGAGCTCTGCGTGGAGCGATTCGAGCTCATCTATCGGCGGGAAAGCGTCGGACTGGGTCATGACGAGCGACGAGCGAACGGCGGGGAGGTGAGCGTACTGCTGTAGTCTGGATGAGATGGCATCGACTGCGGTGGACGGTGGGCACGACGAACGTTCGATTTTTCTCGTGGAGGACGTCTGACGCGACGAGAAAGGGTTGCGAAGGCAAGTCGTCAATTATGTAAGCAACGCTGGCACATCGAGCTCGACCGTCCTCGGTAACATGGTCCTCTTACAGGTACAGGCCATCGTCGTCGCTTGCGTGGCGGCGTCCGTGGTCATGCTTTTGTCCCTGTTCGTGCCCAACGCCCCTCCGCCGCCCCCGGAAGTCGCAGCGCTCAACACCACGGCACGCTTCGTCGTGAAAGCGACCCTTCACCGGAATGCCCAAGTCGGGGCTCGTCGAGTAGGCCCCGACATGCTCTTTCCGTCTCGCGTCCTCATCCTTTGCTCAGGTTCGTCATGGTCGCGGCGTCCTCGATGCTCTCCGCCTGCATTGCCAGCATCGTTCTCGGATCCTTCATGTGCTTCCTTGTCATGCTATGTCGTCATTACGGCCGCGACCCAGGTTTGTCTCCCTACGACGCCTCCACCACCGTCTGACCTCTTCCCAGACAACATCGCTCCCCCCGTGGCATCCTTCTTCGGCGACCTCGTCACGCTGTCCCTCCTTGGGCTCGTCAGCTCCGTCCTTATCAACTGGGTCGACACACCAATCCCCCTCGTCATCGCCGTCCTCCTCCTCTACTCCACAGCCACGTGCGCCGTCATCGTGCGTGGCAACAATGTGGTCCGTGACCTCATCTGGCAGGGCTGGACCCCCTCTTCGGCGCCATGGTCATCAGCAGCGGAACCGGCATCATCCTCGACATGTTTGCGTCTCGGTACCCTGGGTTCCCGCTGCTCGCCGTCGTCACCAGCGGTGAGGTCCACGACGTCCGTTTAACCCTGTCACTCATGCCATCCCCGGCAGGTCTACCCGGCAGCGTCGGATCCATATTCATCTCCCGTCTCTCCACGTCGCTGCACACCGCCGCGTCGCAGGTTTCTCACGTCATGGACGCAGGCCCCTCGTCGCGCTTCGTCATGCTCACCCTCATCGCCGTGACGATCCCGATCGAGATCGTCTTCCTCATCACGCTCCACGCGTTCGGGTGGCTCAAGCTCCCCTTTCTCTTCGCCCTCTTCGCCCTCGCCTTTTTCTGTGGTGCCGTGAGTCGTTTCGTCTTTCCTCTCGTCTTGCCGCGCGCGCACTGAACGGCAACGACCGACAGGCATGGATATCCCTCGTCGTCGCACGGTTCCTGAGGTGGTATCTCTGGTCCATGGGTCTGGATCCGGACACATATGCGTTGCCCGTGCATTCGGCGCTCATGGACCTGGTGGGGCAGCTCCTGCTCGTCTTGTGTTTCGTTCTCGCCTCCGCTCTCGGCGCGACCTTGTAGATCCATGTGTGTAGCACCCTCCCCCTCCGTCGCTCGCTCGCTCGACCCGTCCTATACTTACATGGAGATACTCCCCACTGCATTCGTCGAGACGGACGGACGGACGGACGAACGTATATAAAATGTGCACGTACATATGCACTGTTTTTTTGTTGTTGTTTAATCGAGATACCAGCGCAAGAGGCAGATGCTAGACGTCAGGCAGGACGCTGCGGGTTGAAGAAGGCATAGTCTCCAAACAGTGGTGACAGGCACCACGCCCTCGTACCTCCAGCTGAGTCCAAGGTCAGAGGGAGAAAGGGAGTGAACGTACAAAGGATGTCGACGTTCTCGAGTACGTTACAGTCAAGATTAGCATACAAGCCTCGAGACGAGCAGAACAAGCAAGCCACCTAGCTAAGCGCCGATGTGGACATAGAGAATACGCTGATCGATCGGTACATGGATCGATCTCATCGTCTGGTTGATAGCGTACGCCGCGCGCGTATGGTCCAGACGACCGGAATCGTCCATCATCAACCGATAAAACGTCGACGTGATCTTGTTCGTCTCGGCGTCGTCCACAGCCCACATCGTCCCAATCACAGAACGGAACCCGATGAACTGCATCGCCGACGCGAGATGGATCATCTCGTCAGGACTCTCCTCGTCTCCGACGGTCGTGTGGCACGCCGAAAGGTATGCGAACTCGGCGTCCTTGAGATCGCACCGGATGATGCGCTCGATCGAAAAGTCGCCGTCGCTCAACGCAAACGCCGACTGAAAGGGCTTTTTGCCGTTGGCCAGACCGTGACAGGCGAAGTGCACCCATTCGTTCTTTTCGAGCTCCTCGGCAACTCTTGGTATGCAGGCTTCTTCGCCATCCATCGGCGTAAATGAGGCGGCATTGTCGACGCACTGCGTTATGTTGGCCAGTTCGGAACTCACGGAGAAGAGCTTGTTCTGCCCAGTAGCATTTGCTTGACCGATGCCGACGAAGCGCCTGACGTTACCCGTGGACGAACGGGGGCGTCTGGCTTGGATGAGAGCGCTCAACGTGGGAGTGTAAGAGGAAATATACAGAGCTGCGAGATTCTGCTGACCCTTCCTATATGGACCTGCAGCGTGGAGAGGGAGGGTAGAAAACTCGGCGGTGGGACACCACCAGATGCGGGACTGCAATGGGCATGCCGTCTGAAGAACGCGGACGATAGGAGAGACGACATCATCCCAGAGTTCCCGTAACAGACCACCAAGAATCTTCGGTGTATCTGGCGTCATTGCACGCCTAGTCATGTCACGGACCGTCGAGGACAGGCGTTGAACATATTGTTTAGTGATCGATAATGGGATATGAATAGGATCACGGCCCTCAAAGACGATCAGGGCATCGCAGCCATACCAGCTGGCGTTCACGATGATGACAGGACCCTCGCTCGCAGCACACCGAAGATGGGAGAACAGGGAAGGCAGGAGGAAGCGAGAACAGCCAGGCAAGTTACGAATAGCAGTAACAACACCTTGCATCGCAAGGTTGTGCCGGCACAGTTCGTCATGCTGATCCATCCCGGGAGAGTCGAGCACCCTGCGAATGAGCAAGGATAAACGAGTGAACTCGTTGGCCAACTTCTCTCCAGCCGGACTCGATGAAATGACGTCGCCAAGTGGGGATCGAAGACGAGTGAGCTGGTTCCAAAATACACCTCGACCTTGCTCTAGGAGTTCAACTGCACGCTGCGGTGCACCATGACGAAGGCAGGCTGAGAATGCGTCCACTGCAAGTGATGAAGAGTGCTTTTTCAGGATGTCAAGATGCTGGGGTAGGGTTGGTAGGATGGAGAGGTGCTCAGCCAGGAGTCGGAGAGATGTCCCGTATGCGAGAAGAGTGGTGAGATGGCTGTGTTTTTCGGCTGCGAATATCCATGCTCGCGAGGCACGCAAGTCACCCGGAGACACCGGGTGGGATATATCTGCTAGCTGTTCATACAACGTAAATATCTCCTGCAGGTCGCTCTGTTACAGTACGTAGTAAGAACAAAATGGAGGACAAAAGTAGTGAAATTCGAGGAAAACGCACCGCTGAGGATGGACCATGGTAGCCCTGCAATTCCCCGAGCTTATTGTAGCGAGTGCTGAGACGATTAGCAAGATTATTCAAAGACGAGGAACGATCAGGGTGTCCTCGTGGGCGAAGCGAGAGTGCTTCTCGGGAGAGGATGATGGCCTCCTCAAGATCCTCCAATGCCCCGAGCTTATTGTAGCGAGTGCTGAGACGAATGGCAAGATTATTCAAAGACGAGGAACGATCAGGGTGTCCTCGTGGGCAAAGCGAGAGTGCTTCTCGGTCGAGGATGATGGCCTCCTCGAGATCCTGCAATCCCCCGAGCTTATTGTAGCGAGTGCTGAGATCAACGGCAAGATTATTCAAAGACGAGGAACGATCAGGGTGTCCTCGTGGGCGAAGCGA
>JBBPMC010001533.1:0-10362 GCA_038090115.1 Strobilomyces echinocephalus | reverse complement strand
CGTTCAGCTCACCCCCGATGGCCACCCCGACAAGCCCAATCATCTCAACAACCTCGGCAGCTCCTTCCTCAGTCGTTTCCAGCGCCTCGGAGAGCTTCGCAACCTAGACGACGCGATTTTAAATCAGAGAGATGCCGTTCAACTCACCCCCGATGGCCACCCTGACAAGCCTCGTCATCTCAACAACCTCAGCAACTCCATCCTCACACGTTTTCAGTGCCTAGGAGAGCTTCCAGACCTAGATGACGTGATTTTGACTCTTAGAGGCGCCATCCAGCTCATCCCTGATGGCCACCCCGACAAGCCAATTTGTCTCAACAACCTCGGCCCCTCCCTCATCACTCGTTTCGAGTGTCTCGGAGAAATTCACGACCTAAACGACGCGATTTCGATTCTCAATGACGCCGTTCATCTCACTCCCGATGGTCACCCTAACAAGCTCACTTTTCTCAACAACCTAGGCTACTCCCTATCCACTCGTTTTGAGCGCCTCAGAGAGCTTTGTGATCTGGATGGCGCTCTCTCTGCGTATTCTCGTGCCGCTCTGGCTCCTTTCGGCCCCATTCGCGTTCGTTTCTCCGCTTCCAAGAACTGGATTTTATGTGCTAGGCTTACACGTCATCACTCTGTTCTTCATGCTTATTCTGTTGCTATTAATCTTCTTCCTCAACTCGCGTGGATTGGTTTCTCCCTTGAAAATCGTTACTCTGGACTCGCCTTGGGTGCCTCGGATGTGGTGCGGAGTGGTGCTGCAGAGGCGCTGGATGCTGGGTACCCAGAACTTGCAGTGGAGTGGCTTGAGCGTGGACGCTCAGTGGTCTGGGGAGAGCAGTTTCAACTTCGTAGTTCCTACGAAGAACTAGCGTCCTTCCATCCGGATCATGCTTCTCGACTTCAGCAACTGTCAATTGCATTGGACTGTGCCATTGCCATCCGCGAAAAATCTCTGTCTGCGCTGTCATCTGGGTCGGAAGGTGGAATGGACCGCGAGCCCGACTCGGAGTCGTTGCAAAAAGAGGCTGACCGACATCGCACGCTCGCGATCGAGCGAGATGACCTGCTGAAGGAGATCCGCGAGTTGCCAGGCTTCGACGCATTCCTCCGCCACACACAGTTTTCTCAGCTCCGTGCCTCAGCGCACGCTGGTCCCGTGGTCATACTGAACGCTGCCGAAAGTCGCTGCGATGCGCTGATTGTGCTCGCCAACGTAGACCACGTGGTTCACGTCCCGCTCCCCCATTTCACTCCGCAGCGTTTGGCTAGTTACCAGAACACATTGAAGGGCCTCGTTCGGGATGAAAGGGAGGGCAAGCGCGTAAAAGGGGAAGGCCCTGGATGGGAAACCCTTTTGCCCGTTCTGTGGATGTCTATTGTGAGACCAGTCCTATATGCCTTGGCTTTCTCGGTACGTTATCCCGCCATGCAATTTCACAATCAGTCCACTCATCTGTCTGTCTCCAAGCAGAGGCCTGGAGACCTATCGCGCATTTTCTGGTGTCCGACGGGCTCTTTTGCATTTCTTCCCCTCCACGCGGCTGGGATATACGATGACCAATATTCGCAACTTGGACACAAAGTGTTTGACTTTGTTGTTTCGTCGTATACCCCGTCTCTCGCCATTCTTGCACCGTTGCCAAATCGAACCACCATCTGCAATGACAATCTCCGCTTCCTTGCCGTTCCTCAGCCAGCCACAGATGGCCAATCGAAGCTTCCTGGCGTAGTCACCGAGTTGGCATACATCCAAGAAGCAGTGCAAAATTTTTGTTCAGCATACACCACCCTCGTGGATGGCACGGTCGAGGAAGTACTTTCTCTCATGAGGGAAGCAGACTGGGTCCACTTTGCATGCCACGGGGTTCAAGATGGGATCGATAGTGGGCTTTGTCTTGCTGACGGTCGCCGTTTGAAGGTCCGTGACATGATCGCGGTGTCACGGCCGCATGGGGGGCTCGCCTTTCTTTCTGCGTGCCATACAGCGAAGGGCGAAAAACAGCTCTCCGACGAGGCAATTCACATCGCGGCGGGGATGTTATTTGCAGGTTATGGAGGAGTCATCGGTACGATGTGGTCGATTAGCGACAAGCTCGCGCCCGACGTGGCAAGGGACGTATACTGGTACTTGTTTCGAAAGGGCACCCGACCAGATCACCAGGAGGCTGCGTACGCTTTGCACGAAGCTATCGGGGACCTGCGAAAGAGTGTCAGTGCATCGTTTGGCGAGTGGATTCCGTTCATCCATGTTGGCCTCTGAATGCGATTGCTTAGTACCTGTAATGACTGCTTCAATAATTTTTTCTTCCCCCAACTCGACCATGTAATCAAAATGAGCTGAAATAGGTTTATACACACGTTTTCCATGCGTTCAGAGTTCGGTGGACGGTTCCACGTAATTCATGGCCTTGATCTGATTCCGGGTCACGAGTTCGGGCTCGTTTGCCGGTGCGATCACCACTGGCAGAGGGTCGTCGCTTCAGGTCCCATGTCATGCTCGACGTCAATTTGGTTTGCGCGTAGTTCACGGTTCTTGCAGTCACTGGTGCGGGTGCCACTAAATAATATAGTACAACATTCACACTGCAATCGTCGCGACTCACCTATATTTATTACTATTCGAGTAGGTCACCATCGACCCCCGCTAGTGTTTGGCCACCTGGACATTCTTCGGTCGCAATGGGCGATTAAATCAACCACGTAAACCTGAAATAGAGAGTAGAATAAAATACAACACGGGAAATGTCCCCGGCACGATATGCTACTGTATGTCGACCGTACGGATGCCCTCCACCAAGTCCTTCAAGGACGTCTCCTCGTGTACTCGAGCCATTATTAAACAGTCCGTCGCGACCCGTCGATATTGCGCGCGCTTCGTCGGCGCGAGCAACAACGCGCCAAACGGCTGTCCGAGTTGGACCATGAGCCGCAACGCGCGGGTGGCCAGGTCGAATTGCGCGATGCCCCGCGCAAAGTCTCTGTCCAACAGCGGACCGATCCAAGGGTGGACGAGCAGCAAGCCTTGTACCCCTGAAAGCTCGTCTCGGGTCCTTATCTCGAGGTTCTCGAGCATGGGTGCTGTTGCACGATACACGTGGAGCTCGGACCCTGGCGCCGACGGGGATGACAGGTTGGCGACAGGGAACATGATGCCGGGGAGTCTGAGTCGACCGGCTACCAGTGACAGCAGAGGGAGCTCATTCAGTCGCTGGTACATTGAAATGGCCAATGAAAGCTTGGACAAGGAGATACGTAGTGCTGAGACCATGTTGTCCATGTCGGTCGTGTCCATCGGTGATGGGACGTGTGGCGGCGTGATTTGATCGTACACGGTGAGCTCGGCAGGGAGGTAGCTGTGATGACTGCTAGAACGTCCGGTCCATGCTAGAAGAGTGACGTCGTCCGAACGCGTCAGGATATGTTCAAGGAACCGACCGATCGCCAGGTTGCCCTCGCCGTATACGACGGGGAGTGCGACATTAAAAATCCCGAATAACGAATATGCCATGTCCTCTTCGCGCGTCGTTTTCCGTCTCGAGGCCAGGTAAAGCTTTTCTCGTGCCCTGCCCAAGCCAGGCTGGAGCGTGGATAGTTGCCGTGTAGTGATGTTGGTTGCCCGCTCCATTTCCGAAAATACTAGAGATGATTCCTTGTGATTGTAGATCTGCAACCCGAGGTATGGCTTCCAGTCTTCGGTATAGAACTGGACGACGTTGGAAGCAACGTATTCTTGGTATGTCCACCCTCGAGTGTTCCAGATGCTTCGCCACAGGCAACCAGGCTCCTGGAATTCAGACAGAACGCCGAGGAGGTGGACAATTGTGAGCGATGAGTGGCGATACCACTTGAACATCGCTACGATAGACTCTTGCTGTACCCCTTTGTCGAGCTGATTGACGCAACACGTGTCGCTCCACGCCCACTTGAACCGAAGAGCGACAACAAGCTTGCAAAAGTTCCGTAACTTGTCGAAGGTGGGAGACAGCGGTAGCTCGTAGATTGAGGTGTTCTCAACTTGCTGGAATGTCGGTTCCTCCTGTTGCCACTTGTGTGAAAACATCACATAGCGATAAAACTCCTTGACCTCTGCCTGAATACGCGCAAGATCGAGTTTTGCAGTCATTGAAGACCGGAGTTCATCATAAATGGGCAACTCCTCGAAAGCAGCAGCTTGGTGTACTTTGTCGTAGAGACGACCAGTGTCGGCGTCGATGAGAACTGTCGGAAAGTGACGTATAGCTTCCTCGACTTCATTTTGAATCGTGGAGGTCACGTCGATATATTGGTGACAGAGCTCTATTCCGGAATAGTTAGGATGATCGACAAGATCAGACGTGTAAATTTTACCTCGCATTCTCGGTTCGGGCGATTGCTCGAGTTTCGAAACCATCAACTCGAACGCTTCGAACGCCTCGGTATAGCGTCCTAAATTGTGTAATGCCGCATGCCGTTGCTCGTAGCCTATGTGCGATGACGGGTCAAGGACAATGAGCTGATGATAATCAGCAAGGTACACTTGACACGACATAAGCATGCATACCTCATTGCTGCGCCGAAGAAGAATTTCGCTCGAGTTTGTCGAGCGCAGCGACAGTGCATCCGAGTAATATTTCATTGCATTGCCATGCTCCCTGGCATCCCTCGCGGCATCGCCGAGCTTAAGCAGGTTCTCCGCACAATATGCTCGGAAGTCTGAGAAAAGGGTTTAGACCCCGTCCTAGCATATCACTAGTGCAAATGCCCACCACGTTTCCACTGCATGCACCTCTCGCCGATACAGGGATTATCTGACAGATTGACCTGCATCAGGCGAAAAATCTCAACGGCGTGCATGAGGCGTCCGTCTTCTTTGAGAATGGTGCAAACTGTACGAAAAATGTCGAATCTTGACACCTTGCGCTAAGTGGAGATAAAGTTCCATGAAGGGTATCCGAACCATCGCGAAGAGCATACCTTGCTTGCCGTATCGAACACTTCGGCCACAGAGCAACCAGCAAAAATCACACATGCCCACTTCGCCAGCACGGCACTGGGGCTCGAAGGGCTGAGGGACATTGCACTAGCATAAGCGGCAGCTGTCCCCTTCAAATTCCCAGTAGCCCACGCCTTGTCTCCGTATTTTTTCAGAGTCTTGATACATTTCCCCGTGAACACTGATGGAGGTGAGCGAATCTTCTGACTTGATTTGTGGCACCGAAACTCACTAGAGAGCCAGTTGGAGAGAAGACGACTGGCCTTAATATGTTCGTTCATGGTATTTTGTATCTTCAGAAGAAGCTGCGCAGCATCGGACATGCGGCCTTGAGCATGCAGGGCTTCGCACCGACGCGTTTGCTCGTGCGCACAAATGATGGATTGAAGTTTCTGATTGGCCCGTTGGAGATCTGCGATTGTGTCATCTGATGGACGTCGATATCAACGGAACACGAGTGGAGGTGATGGGCCTACTGGCTTTGATTCCATGGGAACGCAGCAACTCGGCCTCTTTCTCCTTTTGCTCGCTGGCTGCGTGTCGACAACTGTCGAGTCTTTCGCAAAGTTGCGCAATTTCAGCGTCTAATGGACAAAGAAAATTCAAGGTACCGGAGCAACTGCAATGATCAACGTACCTGCTTCTGTTTGCTCCGAACGTAGTGATCTGATCGTCTCATTCTGACCGTCAACAGTGCGTTTACAGCTAGCGAGCTCGCCGCGAAGTTCTTCGTTGGATTGTCTCAGCTGCGCGAGTTCAACATCTAATCGACACGAAGATCAGTAGTATCAAGACGACAGCAACAAGGAACGTACTGGCTTTCGTCTCCTGTGAATGTAGTGCGGTTATAGCTTTTTCAGCTGCACGCTGAGAGCTGGAGAGCTCATCGCGGAGTCGCTGGATAACACTTTTGAGGCGTGCGACGTCGCTAACTAGTAGACGTCAATTCTATCGGCAGGCAAATTTGGTTGAGTTCGACATACCACAGGTCTCCTTCTCTGGACGTCGGGGCTGGATAGGCAGCTCCTGCACAGTATCCTCAAGCTGTGCTATGGCCTGTACGTAGAGGACGATGTTAGATAAACGTTAAACAAACAAAAGGTAATCACCGACCCCAACAACGTATCGCCGAGGAAGCATGCCACGTATGTTTCGAAGGGAAATACTTTTATTGCCACCGGCAGCGAGGACGAAGTTGTCTGATAGAGCCATACACCAGACGTTGTGAACACATTGGATGACGGACCCGATTTGCTCTCGTGTGACGGTGTCCCAGAGAGAGACAGACGAACCACAGGAGGCAGCGATGAGCGTGTCGATGCCCGCCAGTGCGATGGCTCCATGATCCTGAGTACCGTGGATGGCCCATTTCGACAGCGTTTTTCCGGTAGAGGTGTTGAGACATCGGATGTTGCCGTCCCGACACAAAGCAAAGAGTCGCTGACCATCACTCGCCCAGGCAAGGGAGTTGTTGCACGCTGAGTTTACTTGAACTGCGGCGTTGACGATGAGGTGGCCATCCTGCGCGTGGTAGATCCGAACGGAGTCGCGCTGCCACGTGGCAGTGGCGACCAGACGGCCATCGGGCGAAAATCTGGCCGCCGCCACGGAGGAGTCGTGTTCCCACGGGCCGAGGAGCTGCTGGCCCGTCGACAGCGACCAGACCCGGACCGTCCCATCGTCTGATCCGGTCGTGATTTTCTTCGCGTCGGGCGAGACGTCGATTGCGTTCACCCAGCTGCTGTGTCCTTGGAACTCGTTCGCTTTTTGGCAAGTCTTCGCGTTCCAGACTTGCACTTGTCCACCGTGCGTGCCGCCCGCGACCCACTTGCCGTCTTGTGACACCCCGATGTTCAAGACACGACTCCCCGCATTCATTGGTGTTCCCACCTCGCGGCCATCTTCCACTCGCCAAGGTCGAATCTTCTCATCATATCCACCGCTCAGGACGCGCTCTCCATCGACGAGGAACGCGACACAGTACACGTTCTTTGGACAGTTGATGACGACTGGTTTCTTCCCCCTTCCGCTGGACGAGGCACTTTTTTCGTTCGACTCTTGCGTTGGGGAAGGTCGGTTTTCGGAGTCTTTCCCTGCGTTCAGTGTCGTTTCGATTATCCACACAAGTACTCGACACTCACCTTTCCTTGTCTGTGCATGTCCGTTGGAAAACATGCTTGGCTAGTGGAAAGATGAAGTTCCTGTGTTCATTGTACGCCTCCTGCAGAGTCCTGTGCACGACAATCTGCACGTGCGTCGATTTAGCACATCGCCTCGTGTCTCGGCGCTTAATCTAACCTCGGTTCCGCTCGCCTTCCCACACCTTCGTCCGTACGTCTTCCAGCCCCAACTCGCATAGCGTGCGCATGTTCATTACTTTGCTTATCGCGTGCTTGGCCGTCACCCTCGGAATACATCGTAACTCTTCCCCTGCCGTTCATGCCTACGCCCGCCACAGGAAGCTGTTCGCTTTGAGGTCGTGAAACATGTCCAGACAGCGCGAGTATAGCATCAGCAAAACAAGTCGGCACCGGATCGACGGCGGCACTCGCTCAGAGTCGATCGGCGTGCCAGCCTTCTTCGAGGCTTGCTTGCCTGGTTATTTAGCGCATGTCTTCGGAGACTCTTTGTTGCGTCTTGGAACGCGCAAATATCATTTTTTCACTGGAAAAGTGTGAGGTGACTGATGTGATCAGGGAGAGATAAACGAGGCTGTGACAGGATCTTGTCAGTGCCCGACCGAAAACCCAACAAGCCGACATCAAAGCAGCTTGCGCCAACTCGTCCGTTTGCGTCGTGTCAGAGGTACGTCCCCGTCATTGGTGACACCCGCCACGTCCTGACTTTCTTTCTAGCGCCTGCTCGACCCGTACAACGAGGACGCCGTCCTGAAGTATCTTCCAGACAAGTCTGCATGAGGAGAAGGCGGCGAGATAAACAAGGTGCCCCCGATCCTCTCGCTCTCGCCGCCTGCACTGGCTCTCCTTCTAGGACGTTCAGATGCACATCACGATCCAGATCGTCAATTAAACGGAGACGAACGGCGCCCGGCCTTTTGTTCACCTCCCCTTCGATGATGAGGTCGCCTCCCAGCAGATCAAGATACCTCCGGCACGCTCGCCTAGTATCAACCTCACCGTGTCCGCCGCGTCGCGCGCTAACGAGCTCGCTCCGGAGGGGGTTGGCAAGCTTGAACCTAAGTGAGTGACGCTGCAAAGCCGCCTGAATATCTCACCCTCTGGATCGACAGTGTCCGCATCCACGCATCGAGAACCCTCGTCAAACGTCCCTTGCAGTCAGGTAGGTCAACGGTCAGCGGGGTGAGCGAACTCAGATCTCCGTGACGAGGAGGCTGAGGCTCGCCGACTCACCCGTGCAATGTGCCCGACGACGACTAGTTTGATCAAGCACAACGGCAGTCTCGTAGGCCTGGACCTGACTCCCAGGTGCCCAACGACTTGTATGTTGATGCGATGACTACATCATCGAGCGCGCTAACCAACGCTATCCCACAGACAACATCTACGGGTCGATGCAGTTCGCTCTTCCAAATCTCAAAAGTGAACGCGAGGTCACTTGAAGCTACATACTCACCGGTACCTTACTTCTCGCGGTGACCGAACACTATCGACAATCAGGACGAGCTGCTCGTGTTGTGTACTTGACATGCTTAGCTCTCACCCCGGGATTGCATCGGAAGAGCTTTTTCATCGCGATGTCTACCCCGCGCCCGCCTCCGGATCCTCCTCGGCTCGTACCGAGATGACACGAGTGGGGTCAGGTTCGGCTCGGCGTTGTTCGCTGCGTCAGAAGAACGAGTTTGGGCTAGATCTATGGCAAGGCTCGTCTAGTATTGGTGAGCCCCCAGCCAGCTGCCCTTCTTTGAGGCTTGTTTGTCTGATGTCCTGTCGTACGCCAGGTCTGTCTGAGACTGCCTGTATGTGGTACTTGATTCGTACCTTAATTTCTCGATGAGCAAGACGGACCGTCTATCACGCATTGGTGTCAATTCACACTCCTTGATAAGTTCAATACAGAAGACGACGGTCTCACCTTGTGATCGCCTCCTTTACACTGGATTCTCTACGCCCTGCAGGTACTCTGCTCCACCAACGTGGGTCCACTCACTCCTGACCTGACATGAAGGTGCTCATTCAGAGCTCGCCTTGTCCTTCACCCGAACTTGAATATTGTCGAGGGGTCCCTCCTGCACAGGTTGCGTTGACGTACTTCCAGAGCGCTTCGTTCTTCTCTGTCAGAGCCTCGAGGTTCTCAGATAGGTCTTCTTGGATAAGTATTGCGAAGAATCGAACGGCAAATTCCAATTTTGTAACTGCCTTTCGTCCTTGGCGTCGGCATCGTCCATGAGGACGTAGCAGCGAAGGATGCGGAAAACGCCAGCCTCGCGGCGTGCCAGACCAACCTACATACCTGGAGAAACTTGTTCAACGGTTCTCAGATGTCTGGGTCGTGTGATCGTCATGAGTTAGGATTAGAGCGTGCTCAACTTGATATCGTGTCGACGAATGAAGCGAATGATACCCCATGCGTGCCCGATGATCGCGGAACGGCGGTTTCAAGTTTACGGCGCAGCACTGCACAGCCTCATTGACACGATTTGCGGCGAGCCAAACAGACCAGCTCAGCCTCAGACCAGCGTCCAGTGCTAGCGACCTTGAGGCTTAATTCCAAGGTCCCATGTCCCCCTGTGGACAACCATCACCATGGCTGTCCTTGACAACCGAGTATCCGGTCGGTGCTCGGCGCAATCGTGATCGATTGATGGTTTCTTCTGGCGACTGCACACTCGAGTCGACACGGTACAGCTCTAATGACACCGTCTTTAAGTACAGGTCCCAGGGTCCGTCGCCCTCAGACTCTCTTTTCGTTCAGTCTCCCAGTCGCTCTCCTCCCTTGCCAGTTCCATCGGACGCCGGTCGCCACCGTTTCGACAGAGTTCTCCACCATGTTCCAAGCTCGCTTCTCGTTCTCCCTCGCCCGCCTCTTTCGCTTCCGGAGACGTCGCGGTCCCAAGCCAGACCCTAGTTCGGGTCCCACAACCGTCAGCGTCCCCGTTGCACCGGCGCCGCTTTCTGCACCTCAAGCACCGTCCGAGCCGCATCGGCCCGCCTCGTTGCACCTCGAGTCGATCGCCGCACCCACTCCTTTCCACCCCCTTTCCACCCTTGTCCCCACCTTCCTGAGCCCCATCCCTCAGTCTCCCACGTCCCCCGACTCCACGGACTCTTCCGAGCCGGACGCAGACGCGGACGCGGCGCCCATCATCGTCATCGGCGCGCCAGATTCAGACCCAGACCCAGAGCCAGCGCTCCAGCCCCTACCTCCCCTCCCACCCGCACTGACGGCCGCGCCATCGGACGGCGTGTTGCTCGTCG
>JBBPMC010001532.1:0-10365 GCA_038090115.1 Strobilomyces echinocephalus | reverse complement strand
ATCGTCTAAGTCGCGAAGCTCTCCGAGGTGCTCAAAACGAGTGAAGAGGGAGAGGCCGAGGTTATTGAGACGACTGGGCTTGTTGGGGTGGCAATCAGGGGTGAGCTGAACGGCGTCTCTGTGAGTTGAAATCACGTCGTCTACGTCGCGAAGCTCTCCGAGGCGTGATAAACGAATGAGGAGGGAGCTGCCAAGGCTGTTGAGAAGACCAGGCTTGTCGGGGTGGCCATCGGGCGTGAGGTGAATGGCGTCTCTGTGAGTTGAAATCCCATCATCTAGGTCGCGAAGCTCCCCGAGGCGCACAAAACGAGCGAGGAGGGAGTTGCCGAGGTTATTGAGACGACCAGGCATGTCAGGGTGCCCATCGGGGGTGAGCTGAACGGCGTCTCTGTGAGTTGAAATCGCGTCGTCTAGGTCGCGAAGCTCTCCGAGGCGCTCAAAGCGATCGCGGAGAGAGTTGCCAATGCTGTTAAGACGACCAGGCTTGTTGGGATGGCCATCAGGGGTGAGCTGAAGAGCGACTCTGTGAGTTGAAATTGCATCATCTAGGTCACGAAGCTCTCCGAGGTGCTCAAAACGAGTGCGGAGGGAGATGCCGAGGTTGTTGAGACAACGAGGCTTGTTGGGGTGGCCATCAGGGGTGAGCTGGACGGTGTCTCTGTGGGTTGAAATTGCGTCGTCTAGGTCGCGGAGCTCTCCGAGACGTTGGAATCGATACATCAACGCTGCCCCGAGAATGCATAGCCTGCTGGGATAGTTTTCATCCGAAACCGAAGTAGTCTGCATCAACTTCCTCGTAATCCTGATTGCCTGTTCCAGGTCATCTACTTCGCCTAACTCTTGATAGCGTTTCAGCAACCCAATACTTGAAATCCATGGGTTGTGGGTAACTGGAATGACCACATCGGTCCCGTCGGTGCTTATCGCACCTTCACGAGGCTGCACTGCTGGTCGAGGGGTGTCCTCCTGCTGTACACGTCCGGTGCAAGGGTCAGGATTTTTGAGCGAGGATATGCGGTCCTGCAGGATCGGTCAGTCGGCAAATGACCAGATTGATCTCGAATATAAGTACTGTTAGGGCACTAGAAATCGATGCTGCCGATGCTGCAGGGACGTCGATGTCCGGTGTCTTCTCCATTTTCAGTGCGAGACTGCTCCGGCCTTGTGAACTGTTTTTTTGCGCAGTTGAAACACATCGTGGGAGAATTGAAGGGCTAACGCTGTTGAACCCCTGCGCAGCAACTTGTTGTTGTGCAACTCCAATGATTTGAATTTCGTGGTTGGTTTGTATGCTCAACAATATTCCCGCTGATGCTCAACCATTTTGGCAGGCTCGTCCTTCCGTTCCACGTCATCAGCCTTTTCTTTCAGCAACTGAGTCTCTTCCTCCAAGCAGGCGGCGCAGGATCAACGTTGACACCTGCTCTCTCGGATCGCTCCTGTCCCCGATCACGAGATGTCCTCTTTGGTACCCACGTTGTGCTAACTCTGTGATAGTAAGAAAATACGATCCCGGAGACCGCGGATTATGACGCGAAATCCTCGATTGGAGTAGAATCGTTGGCGGTCGAAGGTCGCGATCGTCGTTCTGTATCGTACTAGTGGTAAAGGGACCTGGATGTACTCGTGTGAGAGGTCCCGTCAGCGTCACCTGTATAGTGAATGTTATGGCAAGCAATACAGCGATGCTACGCTAGATTCGAAGAAACCAAAGCAAGTAAACTGCGACACCACACAACTCCGAGAATCGCAATCTAAAAACGACGTAGGAGAAAAGACAAGGAACAGCGACCGTCATAGCACGTCCACGATATGCGCACCGTCCTCGAGCTTGTTCAAAATCCTCGGCGTGATCTCTTCCACTTGTACCGTGATCAGGTTCCCCGCAGCGACCTTCTTGTACGCCGCCACAGTGTGCACGTTGAGCGTCAGCAACAGACCCCCGAACGGTTGTCGCGGTCGAGCGGGAAACTGAAGCGCTCGCGTCTGCCTTTCCATGGGCGAAAGCGACGACGGAGGACAGAGGGATGTCGCGTATCGGCGCGTCGCGGCGGTCGACAGGCCAAACGACAAGCCTATGCTAGCAGGCCACGACGCTTGCGTCTGCCGGGCCACGGATGCCAAATTAGAAGAGTCGGCGGACGACAACAACTCGGTTATCCAAGCAGACCGATCATCGGCGATATTGGCCCTGCCACCCTTCCGACTGGTTGTCGATCGAGAAGGAAGTCGATCCAAGGATGGATAAGATATAAAGAAGGGAAGCGTGTGAGATCTTCCTCGGTGGTGATGTGGACCACCCCGAGCGCGACGGTCTGTGCACAATAACACAGCCAGAACTGAAGCGAGAAATCGACAATGGGCCGAGCTTGAAAATAATGCAGGGAAGTTTCATTCGCTGGCCGACGAAAAACGGCACAGGGAGGTCGTTAAGTCGGTCATATATTCTCATGACCAAGGTCATGGTCATGTCGAGAGGGGATGCCCGTAGGTGGGCGGTTATCACGTCCATTTCGGTGCCTTTGAGCCCAGTTGGAATGTGCGTCACCGATGGCTGGTTGAAGACGGCGATGCTGGCAGGGAGACCGTCGTTGAAGCTGAAGCTGCCGACTCGCCCATTCCATAAAAGGATACTCGTATCAGAGCTGGTGAGAACCTATGCTAAGAATTTCCCGAGTGCCTTGTCGCCATCGCCATAAACAACTGGTAAGGAAACAGAGAATATTCCAAGCAGCGAGTAAGCCGCATCCTCGATCCGCATTGTTTCGCGTGTCGAGGCTAGACAAAGCTTGTCACGGATGTCGTCCAAACCTGGTCGGAGCGCCATCAACGCTTGCGCAGACACGCTGGTTGCTTCCTCCATATCTCCGATATGCCAGTGATCTCGGGCGACTCCTTATGGCCGGAAAGGTCAAGGTCCAAATACGGCTTCCAGTCCTCTGTGTAGAATCGGACCACTTTCGCGGCGTGGTACTGCAAAGTCCACGCCCGAGTGTTCCAGATACTGCGAGATGGTTGGGGTCGAGAGTGGAGACCGCCACATGGTTCAGGGGGCCAAGCAGGTGTACTGGACAGAATATGGCGATCGATGACGAATGACCGGATGGCGACATGCGATGCTTTCACGTGCTGATCCGGGTGTTCGCTGGGAAAACAGACTCGTTTTAACGCTTTATGGTATCCCTGACCCAGGCCAATTGAATTGGCCGGCTTGGCGAGCGACGGGAACAACGATCGTTCTGGGCAGGAGGGACGGGAACCGAGAGTACGAATGACATACCGTGAGTAGTTCGCTGCTAGGGTTAGAGGTCCAAATCACTTACGGATGGGGCAGACGAAGTCTTCGTTCGCGCTCGGTCGCACACCCGAATCGTCGAGAGGATGGTATTTCAGAGCTCCGGGTGTCGGAAACGTTAGCATTGGGACGAGGGAACACCACGAGGCCCAGATAGACTTTGACCCTTGGGATCCACGGTAGAACGCTCGATGAAGCCGGATAAAGGAAACCGTTGGGTGACAGGCATGAGAATGGGGGAGGGAATGACGGTCCTGCGTGTACGCCCCCACTGTGATCATGGGCGCCATGGACGAACCTCGCCGTTGACGAAAATGGTTTTCCCGAGTCCCCTATCCGTCCGACGGTACATAAGTTACGATATGCGGTCACGCGGAGAACCTTGAACTTTGTGTGCAAAAATCGCACGCAGGTCGACGAGGGGGGTTGGGAAGTCATAGCAGAGTGTTAGCGATAGCAACGCGTGGCCTGAGCGAGGCCCTGAGGACATGTTCACGGGTCTTTGGACGTCGCTCTGTCCGCTTGCTGCTCAGGAGAGGAGAGGGAGGGCCGGGTGGAGTCGATGGACGAGAGAGGGCAAGGGCGCAAAGCGAACTTCGAGCTGCGAGAGCGGGCTGGAAGCCTCGCAGACGCAGTGCCCGGCAGTTAGACTGCGCGCTCCGGACCCCATGAGTGAGCTGCGTGCGTGCCTGCGCAGAATCGGGCGGGGACGAGCGCTGGGACACTCGCTTACGTCGCTACGGCTCCGCTCGTGCCTCCCATCACTCATCCTGAGTGCCGGAATATCCGGAAACAAGTTCAAGTTCACGCGTCATAGTATAAGCAGCTAACCCAGAGTTTTTGAGTTTGGTATATATACTTACAGCAGCGGCGAGAAGTCATTGTACCGAAAAGCACGAACGGCGCAAAGGAGCATGTCATGCTCCCCTCCGCAGTTTGAAGGCGGCCCAATCTATCTGCTCGCACATCTCATCAACCAAATTCTTGGCCCCTTCCATGTTCAGCCCACAATCCTGGAGGCGTGTCTGCCAGTACGGTGGCTCAAAGCCGCGCTCAAATTCGATGCATCTTGAGATCACGAGTCGAACCTCTTGGGAACCCCCGCGTTCGCTAACAGCTCTCTCGAACGAGGGGTCGATCGTCGGCATGTCAGCCGGGAAGTAAGCATCGAGCTGATCAGCATGGGGAGGATGAGGGCCAATACCACCTGGAATAGCGTCATGGCGAAACATGTAAACTGGGCTGTCCTGCCGGACAACGATGTCCGAGGGAAGTTCCCCACTCGATTCATGCCAACAAATTTGCCGTAAAGAGTTTGCCCCGATAATCTCGGCGTGCTCCAAGTCATCTAATCCCGGCACAGGACTGGGGATGGGCTGAATCGGCGGTGGACGTAGAGGAGTGGAGGAGGGCATTGTAAGCTGCCGTGTAGGCGTGGGCGGCTCCTCGGGGTGTGGGATTTTGTCGGAGTTGCTGTCCAACTTTTCGTCTTGGTCATTAGATGGGATGGGCGGCAAAGGCACATCTGGAGGACAAGTCCTTGGTGGTGTTACTCGGCGGTAACCCGGCGAAATGGATGTCACCGGCTGCGACATGGGTCGATATCTCCTTGGACGAGAATCCGGCTCGTCCGAGGAAGGGGTGGGCGGCGAGAGAGGGACACTTCGCTGTGACAGAGTGCGGGAAATTGATATCCGCGCTGAAGAAGATGGAGAGTAACCACGGGACGAATGCCTACGAAGTTGCTCGTAGGCGGAAACTGGTGACAGGGGAAATTCGGGAGGACTGGTAGAGACCGGAGTCGCGACGCCAGCGGACTGAGAAGACGTCCCTACGTGCTGAGACATGGAGCGGAGTCTGAGACAGGTTCCCGACTCCTCAGAGGAAGAGGAAATTGGGGAATTAGGAACTGGTTGTATCGACCGGTCGCGAGGGATGTGGATCCGCGGTGAACGACATTGTGAGACACCTTGAGGAAGCGATATCCGTTGACCTGAGCTAGTTACAGAAAAGGAGTCGCGTAACATAGTTGAAGGGACGATCGGCAGACTGGAACGCTGGATCAGGCTCGGAAGATACTCTGATGAAGAGATCGAGTCACGTCCGGTGCTGTTAGGCGTGATGATAGAAGGTACAGATACAGGGGACTCTGCATTTGATTGTCTCTTGATGTGGGCGGGGAGCGGAATATTCAGAGCTCTAGGGAGGAATGTCTCGGCTCTTGCGTCGCGGAAAGCGCCGTGCAACGTGACATCCTTGATGAACTTGGAGGATGTCAAATGCAGTTCAACGTAACTGACAGGGACGAGCCTTTGATTCAATATCGCGCAGCTTGGCCAGGATGTGCTCGGTGCTCCGGCCTTTGTCTTGTTTATGCCGAATCCATGTCACCAGAGCGCGCCTTGCTCTGTCGGTGTCCCTCCCGCAATTGGCGAGGACAGTGATGACCTGTCCCGACGAGTCAATACAGGGGGTGGAGACAAACAGCGGATCAGTCTGTACCTCGACGCGGGTGTTACCGCCGAAGCTGACTAGCGCAAGGGATTGCAAAAGACGCATGGAAATGGGGATGTGGACCACGCTGATCGAAACATCATCCCAAGAAATATAGAATGCATGTGTGCATGGAATCTTAGAGTACGTACACCTAGTTCTGCACACAGCAGCGTAGTCATCAGGCGAGGCATTTCTTGGATGACACCTTCCAGTTATTGGTAGATCATCATCGGACGAGGCATTTCTTGGATGACAGCTTCGGGTTGTTGGTACCTGGCACCCTGACCCTCATGTTCACGCCTCGTTCGATTGTCGGCTGTGATTATATGCTCAACGATGGACGTCGACCCCAGGAGGTCCGCCTGGTACGCCATCGCCGTCACGTAATACCTACACCCTCCTCCCTCCACGTCTCGGCGTCTAGGAGCGTACCTTGCGTGTGACCAGTCTGGTAAAATCCGTGAAAATTTAGGGCAGAGCGAATTCGCTGCGCACCTGAGTCTAAGAAGGTAGAATCGGGGGTGACCGATTTGAACTCTGCACGGCCGGCGCCGGCCGCTCGCGACCGTGGCACTGCGGTGGCACTGCCAAGGGGAGGTTCGCCAAGGTCGAAAATCGTCTGGGGGCACAAGCCGCGCACGCGAACAGCCGTTTTCAAGTGTTGTGCGTGCTGGAAATGATAGGGCAACTATGTACAATACAGGAACATAAGTAAGGATGAAATAAACACTGCGGGCCAACGAGCAAGTGCTCGCGCTCGAGCAAGCGTGGCAGGTCGACGGACGAACATTCGGGGTCGAACCGACGCGACGGGAGAGCGCCCGCACCAAGACAGACTTTGTGGGAGGAACCGGCGAGCTCGGAAAGGGGTCGTGGGCGAGCGCCCGCGCTCGAAAAGACGGTGTGGGGGCGACCTGCGAGCATCCAAGCCTGAAAAGACTCTGTGGGGGGACGGGGGAGGGTCCGCGCTCCAAAAGACGTGGTAGGCAAGCATCCGAGCCCGAACAGGGGCGATGAAGGCCACGGGTGAACGTTCGTGCTTGAAAGGACAGGGTAAAGGCGACCTGCGAGCGTCCGCGCCAAAGAAGATGCAGTGAGGGCAACGGGCGAGCGTACAGACATTGTGGGAGCGACACAATGAGGGCAGCACGCGGACATCCGAGCTCGAATGAAGGCGGCGATGGCGACCGGCGACCGTTCGTGCTCGAAAAGATACAGTGAGGCAGACAGGCAGGTGTCCAAGTCTGAAAAGACGTGGGGAAGCCGACACCCGAGCGTTCGAGATGGGCGAGTGTTGGCCTGGCGCCTAGTATGGGTATTATGTAAGCATCTCCCGTACGCACTCGAATTCTAAGCATCATTATCCAGGACGTCGTCATCTCGTATCAAATTTGTGTTCGTCATCGTCATCGTGTGTATCCTCCCACCTCTCTTCCTTCCCCTAATTCAAGTGTCTCCGTCTAGGGCATTGTGTTCGCCTGTGTCCTTCCACCAAATCTCTCCTTTGAACCCTCACCACGTATTGTCACTCTTCCTGCTTTTGCTCACATACCTTTATCTTAGGCATTGCACCATCGTCTGCTCTTGACCTAGTTCACTCGTGCGTATTATTTTGTTTCCCTTCCTTACCATTCCTTTCATCGCATCATCCAGGACATATCTCCATGACGCCCAATGAAATAGCCACTCTCGAGACCAAGGTCCAAGGTCGTTGACATCTGCGAGGCACACAAGGCAGAGAATTCGCGTAAAAAGGGCTACCGCGCATGCGTGTTTGTCGAACCGTACGACTTCGTGAAATATGGCAACCCCAAAACGCTACTGCCCGAAATCATAACTCAAGAATACATCTTCAACTGCGCTGAATCACAGTCGAACACGTCACGCATACCACGTATTTCCAAAAATAAAACACTACATACTTTCAAAAAGATCGGATGATGTATCTGACCATGGAACGTATGACGCTCGGAGCCCCCCCTTCAGATGTCGTCGCGAGGTGAAACCTCCCCCCGGCCATGTAATTGGTCCCTTGGGCGCCGGTCGCATCCGGCATAAAGTCTTTACTGTCTTTTTCAGGTAACTTGTCCACACGGGAAATTATATAATAAATCACTCCAGTGCTCGGTTAACCCATAGTCCTATATGCCTTGGCTTTCTCGGTATGTTATCCTGCCATGTGATTTCACAACCAGTCCACTCTGTCTGTCTCTGAGCAGAGGCCTGGAGACCTATCTGGTGTCCGATGGGCTATATGATGTCCAATATTCGCAACTTGGACACAAAGTGTTTGACTTAGTTGTTTCGTCGTATACTCCGTCTCTCGCCATTCTTGCACCGTTGTCAAATCGAACCACCATCTGCAATGACAATCGAAGCTTCCTGGTGTAGTCACCGAGTTGGCATACATCCAAGAAGCAGTGCAGAAAATTTGTTCAGCATACACCACCCTCGTGGATGGTACGGTCGAGGAAGTACTTTCTCTCATGAGGGAAGCAGACTGTGTCCACTTTGCGTGCCATGGGGTTCAAGATGGGATCAATAGTGGGTTTTGTCTTGCTGACGGCCGCCGTTTGAAGGTCCGTGACATGATCGCGGAGTCACGGCCGCATGGCGGGCTCGCCTTTCTTTCTGCGTGCCAGACGGCGAAGGGCGAAAAACACCTCTCCGACGAGGCGATTCACATCGCGGCGGGGATGTTATTTGCAGGTTATGGAGGAGTCATCGGTACGATGTGGTCGATCAGCGACAAGCTCGCGCCCGACGTGGCAAGGGACGTATACTCGACCAGATCACGGAGGCTGCGTACGCGTTGCACGAAGCTATCGGGGACCTGCGAAAGAGTGTCAGTGCATCGTTTGACGAGTGTATTCCGTTCACCCATGTTGGCCTCTGAATGCGATTGTTTAGTACCTGCAACCTGCTTCAATGATAGTTGGTCGACAGTTGCAGTCTTTTGCTTCTCTTCCCAACTCAACCATACCGTCAGATTGAGCTGTAATGGGTTCATGCATGCATTTTCCGTGTGTTCAGAACATGATAGACCAGACGCCCAGAGTCAACGCGATTGCGGTCGTCGTCCGCCGACATCCCAGTTGGTGTGTCCCCTCAGTCAGAAGGTCCGAGTCCTGCCTTCAAGTTTGTGCCTTCGTCTGTCACTGGCCACTTTGAGACTCTTGAAAGGTTCCATCATCATTCAGTAATTTTACGATGTCCCGTGCGTCAGCAGTCAATGTTCTTTATGCTACATTGCTTGTTCATTCAGACGTATTACTAGGAGAACGCCGATGACGCCGATCTCGCTAGTGGGAGCGCATCCCTTCTCCCCACTTTCAAAACCAGACCGATCAGCTTTTTTGCACTCAATGAAAACAACCCGATCCACGGCAAATTCGGCATCAGTCCATCGGTTTGAATCCCGTCGTCTATTCTACCTCCTCTGAAACAAGGCGAAATGCAATACAATCGCAAAAATCTATCTCTGCAGTCCAGGTACATACCACTGTACGCCGATATATGGCTACTCCCTGGAGAGAGAGTAGCGGGGACTTCTAGACGTACGAACATCGCGCTCGCAGATCAATCCACGCTTGGGTGCTCTGTACTTTCTTGCTTTGCCTAACATGCACACCCCCTGGACCTAGCGTACCCGATGGCGCGACGCCATTCGCGTTGACCGCATACGCCCGCTATGGGACAACGCATCTCGCTGTATGTCGACAGTACGGATCCCGTCCATCAGGTCACTTAATGACGTTTCCTCTCGGACTCGAGCCACGATCGAGCAGTCCGTCGCGACCCGGACGTATTGCGCGCGTTCCAACGAAGCCAGCAACAACACCCAAAACGACTGCCGGAGCCGGACGAGCGATCGCAGCGCGTGCGTCGGCAGATCGCACTGAGTGACACCCCGCGCAAAATCTCTGTCGAGAAGCGGCTCATCCAAGGGTGGACGAGAAGCATTCCTTCCGCCTCGCCGAGGTTGCCCATGGTCTTGATCTCGACGTCCCTGAGCATGGGCGTCGTTGCACGGTACACACGCAGGTCGGACTCGGCTCTCGACAGAGGAACGAGGTCGGCGAGCGGGAAAACCAAACCAGCAAGTCTGAGTCGACCTGCCACGAGGGACAACGAGGAAAGATCGTGTGTTCAAGCTCTGGTTGATTTGGCTGAACTTTGCGATTTCATCGTCTTGACGGACGTCAACATCAATGAAGCCCAGGCTAAGACGTGTGGTCTACAAATACGTGCGTACCTGGGTTAGGGCAGAGTGACTCATAGTGATAGAAGGAGAAATGTCGGGCTCTGTCGGAGTCGCTGATCCCTGAACTCTCATCCGTGTACATCGCTCTGCGCGGTGGCTGGCTGGCTCGAACGAGCAATGTACATACCACATGCTTGTAGAGGCTACTAGCATGTGGTATGTGCATTGAAGGAGCGAGAGAGTGTTTGGGCGAAAGCCCCGAAGGGCTTTCCGGCCCGAGGCACTGCGGGGGCGGGCAAGCTGCCTTGGGCGGGATGGGCCCAAGCAGGCTTGCTGAGCCCCTCAGCAAGTGCGACGGACAGATATGGAC
>JBBPMC010001531.1:0-10368 GCA_038090115.1 Strobilomyces echinocephalus | reverse complement strand
CCGCACGTTCGTGATGCACGCCTCGATCGCGAAGCCGCTGGGCGAGAGCGGCAAGCTACAGTTGACGACGGACATGGCCGAGCTCGAGTTCTCCCTGAACGCGTTCCTGGCAGACGGCTCGACGACCAAACGGGGCGCCGGGCTCGAGAGCCTTGGGGACGAGTACAAGGCCCTCCGAGCGATGCGGTGAGCCCGTCCCTCCCCTCCCCTCCCCTCTCCCCCCCCGCACGCGCTGACGGGAGCGCAGGCCGATGCTGTTTCTGGACAACGCGCAACTGGCGTCGCTTGCACGCACGACGGGGCTCTCGCCGCTCGTCGTGCTGCACCACGTGTTGGTGAGATCGCCGTTGCCGCTCCCGCATGCGTTGCATGGGTGGCAGGAGGCCGAGTACATGCGGTGGGTGGACGAGCATTCGCCAGAGGAGGCTCTGTCGCTCGTCGAGGGGTGCGTCGCGCATTGGGAGAAGCGGGAACGGGGGGCGGAGGAGGGGGCGGAGGAGTACGTCGAGCTCGTGCGGGCTGTGCTTGGGAGCGCTTCTAGGGCGTGACGTACGGGGATCTAGGAGATGGCGATGGGGCATGGGTGTGGATGAATCGACTGGTCCGAGTGGGCGCTCGCTTATCGCGGGATCAAGGCCATCGACCACTGCAAGCAAGGAGAGCGGTGATCGGATTCTCACACCGACCAGCTGGTAGTACAAAGCCCATGTGAGAACTGGACTTCATACATACAGCAGTCCGAAGCGACTCGGAAAGTCGGGTGATTCGATCTCGGCTTTTTTCGATCAGGGTGAGTTGAGGGATTTCGCCTGAGGCGACCGCCGGGCGTTTTAGGCTCCTTCATGTTCAAGTCGTATAAGGTTTTTTGCGCATGGGTTCGGGTGGTTCTTCTGCGCAAGGCCCGGGCCGTATCTAATCTATTTCTGAGAAGCGCCTGTAGGTCTGCAACCCGATGGCGCGGGAAAAAAAGAATTGAAACGGACTGGGAGACTGGAACTTGGTCGGTTGAAGGAGTCCTTCAAAAGAACCCGATGGTCGCGCGTTTCCAGGCTCGCCGCCTGATCGGCCGGGACCCAGAAGCCGCAGGGACCCACGTCGAGCGAAACTATGCTTTGCCGTAACGAAAGCGAAGAGCCAAGGGCCGAAAGGCCAAACTGAGTTCGTTATTGACAATTTGACATGGTACGTCCGGTCATCGGACTGAAAGTGACTCCAGCTAAATGTCCGATCCAGTCGGTTTTTACCTTTGAGCGACTCACCGCACGTCAAGCTCTATTCAGTGAAAACACTCTCAGCGCCACTCCGACTTGCGTAATGTTTATTCAAGCGACGCTGCCTCTGTACTAGGGGCATCTCCTCCGGTCGTTTCAACGGCGTGGCTATACTCAACGATTCATTCCCCCTTCAGTTCCCCGTACAAAACCCCTGGGATGTCCTAGATGACACTCGCGAATGTGCCGATGGAAGTTTTTTTCCCACTTGATCCGCTTACGACATCCCACCCACAGACACTCGGTGACCACAGCGCCTGCAGGGCAATGGGCGTCCTGGAAGTGTGACCGGACGCTCCCGCAGGTGATTTCAGCACCGCAAGCAAGAGGGTGGCCGTCGCCGGTCCACTGACAAGACATCGTATGACATGAGCGAGCTTGGTTATGTTCTTCGGCGGCTGCAGCGGTCTAGCATCAACGCGTCAAATGCAGTGACAAAATCAAGCTATTGCGCGACGTACTGGAGGCCCCAGTGACAGTAAAGCAAGTATGGCGTAATCCGTCCCCAAAAGTTCTGGGACTTCATGATGGCCAATTTCATATGTAGAGCCCATGGCGGTCGTATCTATAGGAGGTACAGTCCACCCTCCCATACTATACGCACTTGCTGACTGTGCAGGATGTCTAACCTATCGCTCATTCTCGGTAAGGTGTTCGCAGAGCGAAAGGCAGTAACCTGCTTACGTCCTGGAAATCTGTACCAGGAACAAGCTCTTCCGCAGCGATGCCACCCTGTGTCGGTCGTTAGCAGTGAGAACTGTTCACGGCTAAAATTCAAATTCCAGACGTACGGAATGAATTGAGTTCCAGTGCAGGCTCTGATCAATAGTCCTGTATGCCAGATCCCGTCCGTGGACCGGTTCATACGAAGTGAACATGCAGCTGAGTGAGGGGAATTGCGAGGAGGTAAGAAGTGGACGAGGAGCCCTTCGAGTCGTCACCTGCTTAAATATTTTTCGATCGTATTTTCGTTTGATTGGTGCGGTGACGCGGTTGAAGCAGTTTGAAGTGCCCTCCAGGGTCGAGCATTCGTGCTATCTGGTAAGGTTTAAATTATGTTAAATGAAATCAATATAGGGGCAGCGAGAAAGGCGCCAAGGTTTCTGTGCCAGTTGGAACGGAGCACCTCGTTCGTGGAGAGCCTGAGGAATCGGGTCTGCACTGATCAAAGCGCCCCTCAGCCGTCACAGGACGAGGGGCGAACTGAAAGGAAATTTAGCTTCCCCAAGCAAGGCCTGTGTACACGCTCTGATCTATGCGGTCAAAGATCGGGGTTCACAAAAACATCACGGTGTACGACCAACTGAGTTCATTGGCTAGGCCTCCA
The DNA here is from genome assembly GCA_038090115.1 of Strobilomyces echinocephalus. Classification (NCBI taxonomy): domain Eukaryota; kingdom Fungi; phylum Basidiomycota; class Agaricomycetes; order Boletales; family Boletaceae; genus Strobilomyces; species Strobilomyces echinocephalus. Next base: position 7,770 of record JBBPMC010001531.1, on the reverse strand, counting down.
GGGTTCACGCGCCGTGGGATCAATGGTATGATTGTGAGCTTTGTTTCCGCATAGCCTTAACCGATCAACGCTCTCGGACGGAGTCAGGCCGCTCGACGCGCCCGTGCGCTACGTAGGTTGACACATGAGCTGTATAGAACGGGGAGCAACGGATTGGTCCAGGTTGTTCCCCGGTGCCCGGAGAACGAAGACCACCATGAATTTGCCTACTACCGGCAGTCTTCATCGTCAGCTTCTCTCCTATATTCCAGGAGTCCGTACCCATGGAACCACTTTCGGTAGAGCAGAGGTATGGGCACAGGTCCTAGATCGACTCAATTCCCAGCTCCATTTCTACTCCATGATGCGCGCTGAACGGGCCCGGCTTTGATTACAGATAAGGAAGATATTGGATTTCCACTGAAATTAGTGAAGTCCCTCCTTACAGACTGAACGGAAAGCGCGCAAGGTGCAGTCCAAAACAGACTAACGGCCATAAGGCGACCGTGTCTTTCCTGGAGGAAATACAGTGTTAACCATGACCTGTGGCAAGATAATGCACTAACCATGGACCGCTCAGATGATGTCTCCTAGATTTCGCTTGTCAATCTGCCAAGGTATCCTTCCTCCAAGATTCGGTAAGTTGGTCCGGCCACCATTCTCATGTCTGCTACCAAAATTGACTAAATGCTCCCCAAGCCCCGATCACCGGAGCTCTTGTCTATCTGCGTCGGTCACCTCATCTGCCGGTATTTTGTTTCTTCCTCGACACATCTGCCATCAGGGGCTTGAACTTGAGACCGGTCTGCGGGTCTTGTTGGCTTGCTCCGAGTTCGTCGTCTGTCTCCAGGTTTTGTTCGACCTGGAATCGCCATCATTGATGACGCCTCCGACGAACCGTGCCGTCATTTCTCAGGCGCAAACCGCGAGAAACCTATACTATATCCACACCTGCAAGGAGCCGAGAACAAGATGAAGACGGGTAAGACCATGGCGATGTTCACTATCCTGCGCATCCAAACAATATTACATCGGCATTGAAAGTCCCGCTCTCAGAGCGGCGATAATTCTCCATCGAAGAAAACGGTGGTACAAGGCACACCATCCTCGCGGATGAGACCGCGGTACACAAGGGCCCATCACCCGACCCAGAACGCCGTCAGTCTTGAATGCATCAGACAGAAAGACGAAACCATCACCATCCCTTTGTCTGTCCAAGGCGATGAATGACACGCCCATGCCACCATCCTTCAACAACCCATCCGTGGCATGCTGTGCTGCTTCACAGGCTCGTGGAGATGGCGCGTGCGATGTACTATTGCCGAGGCAGGAGGTGCAACAATGTTTGTTGTACATCACTGTCGCCAGTTCCAAAGATCCAAACACCACGATGCGGGTGCGGATAACACCACGATACATACCGTCAGAATCAATCTGCAAGGTGACTGATCGGAAGCGCAGTCAGACTCGGGTGCGTAGGGCAGAGACACATGGTCATTTACCGTTTGCTTGTCTATCCCAGGCAATGATACTACCAAGCCACCATCCTTGCACAGGACATCAATGTGATACTTCGCTGCCTCTTCGATGGACTCATCCAGATACTGTATGCGTTTTGTTATCGTGGGAGTAGCGTTGTGGCGGATGTTGTAATTGGATTCCGTCTCTCGTAACGTCACCGTTGCCAGTCGAAGAAACCCCAACACCGGATACACTAAATTTCCCTAAAAACTGGTGCCATGTCCTCTCGGAAAGCCCCCATTTGCGTTGCCATTCTTCGGCCCAGAACCTACCACCTATGACGGCGGTATCGTCTACGCGACCGACCAACTTGTTAGCCCTCCCTCCTGTGGAGGCCACTGAGGCAATACATCCACGAGTGTGTAGCGCAAAGGTACCGACAGTACCCAAGGGCACCACAGCCCGGAGCGCGTGGCGGCTCAATAGGTTTCATCGGCGGGCAAAGTCCGGTCCTGTGCTCTCTCCACCTTGTTGCAGTCCAAAAGTAGGAGGGGTCGACGGGCTGGATCGAGCCCAGATACCAAATGCTCAGTACCAATGATTTCGGCACTTGCGCCGCCCAAGTATGGGGTGTGGTGCAAGCCAGGGGCAGGGTAGAGTGTGCGGACCAGATGGGAGGGGTTCTCGCCGTGTACGTAGTTTACTATATTTCCTTTTAGACACCGTTCGTTTTGACGGCCGGTGGGGCGTGGAAACAAGTGCAAATCGTTAGCCGTTCCACCCTCTGTATCGCCACCACCACCGCCGGCGACGATGTATCTGCTTATCACAAAATCGTCCTTTCCGGCACGCGCGATGGCAGGTACACTGGATTCTCCTCTCCTCCGAGTCGTCCGTTGCTCACGAACCCATAAGACTACGCCGTCTTCACACCCGCATAGTTTGAGACTGTTTGACCCAAATGCGTATGCCAGCGCCGTCCTGGCGGGGAGCCTACTTGAAGTCTGCCGCTTGAAGACCAAACCCGGGCTGAAAGGGATGGGACAGGAGCTCGCCGGGGAGGACGTTTTGGTCGCGATTTCCAAGCTGGACCCCTGGATCAATGTGAGCAGGCAGATCAAGGCCTTGGTGGACCCTTCCTCTCCTTTCCTCTTGTCTCGCGGGCTGCGGGTGCTGTGCGATCGCCAAGGCTGCGCTGAGCATCGAATTGATTATTGTGAGCCGATCCCGGTGTCTTGGTTGGCTCATCGTCGACTACAACTCCAGAAATGATCATCATGCTTTCCCGCGCGCTTTCCGCGTTCGAAGGAAACAACATCGTGTGCACCGTCACCAATTGGCTGAACTCGGCGCGGTTCGATCCACTGTTGGTGCACGTGGAGGTGAAGAACGTGGCAACGAGCCTGGAAAGCGTGGTAACCAGGTCCGATGGACTGGTGAGAGGGTTATCGTGACGAGGACGTCGCTGATGTGGATTCGCAGGTCGTATCTGACCATTCGATCGTGTCGCTCGTGTCGCTCGTGGGCAAGACAGCCACTCCACAGCAAGCGTTGAATGGACAGGTCGCGACCTGCCTGTATCACTGTTGGACCAAGCTGGAGAAGCTGATGGAAGAACACGCGGAGAGCTGTTTACGACCATCGGGTCCAGCACTACTGTACGTGAACGATGTGTCTGGTTGCCATCGTATTGACTTGCACGGCCAGAAAACCCGAAGCAGACACGATCAGATCGTCGATCCTCTGCCGAACACCATCAAAATGGAGTTCGCTGGCATCGTGACGAGACTCCACCGGCTCGACCCACGAAAGGCGATCGATCCAATGACGGGCATGGCGAGTCTGTACATGAAAGATCTGGTCGACAAGGGGATACTGAGCAACTTTGCGCTCAAGATCGTTCGACCTTGGACGCCCGACGTTGTCAAGTACGTCACCCGTATGTACGCTCATGCCGCGAGAGCGGCAAGCTACAGTTGGCGACGGACATAGCCGAAATCGAGTTCTCCCTGAACGCATTCCTGGCCAACGACCCGAGAGCCCCGGGGACGAGTACAAGGCCCTCCGAGCGATGCGGTGAGCCCACTCTCCGCACGCGCACGGGCCAACGCAGCGCAGACCAATGCTATTTTTGGACAACGCGCAACTGGCGTCGCACGACGTCTCGCTGCTCGTCGTCCTGTATCACGTGTTGGTGAGATCGTCGTTGCCGCTCCCGCATGTGTTGCATGGGTGGCAGAGGTCGAGTATGTGCGGTGGGTGGACGAGCATGCGCCCGAGGAGGTTCTGTCGTTCGTCGAGGAGTGCGTCGCGCGTTGGGAGAAACGGGAACGGGGGCGGAGAAGTGCGACGAACTCGGGCGGGCTGTGCTTTGGAGCGCCTCTAGGATGTGACACATCCTTGGGGCGCCGTACCGTAATTCTTGGAGCGCTGCGTAGAGACGTCAGCGACTCATTGGTCTGTTGGTCCGAGTGGGCGCTTGCTTATCGCGGATTTGATCCACCGCAGGTCGCATAGCGGGATTCTGATACGACGAGTGTCGTCCGAAGCGAAAGCGATTAGATCGATCGTTTGATGGCGAGGCGACCCTCGGAGTTACGTACAAGCCTTGGAGGTATTCTTGGCGCTGAATTGGTCTGCAGGGCCGATGACTGGTGCGACTTGTTGCACGTCAAGATTCTGGTGACTCCTGTTGTTCATTTTACACATTCTATGCACTAAAAACACTCGGTGAGTCCAACCCGCATAATACTCATCCAAGCAACATTACTGCCTCTTTAACTAGATGTCTCTGTAGCATCTCCCCTGACTGCTTATTTATTTCGACAGTGACCATGACCAACGATGCATTCGCCCTTCAGTTCCGCGCACTGGACACCCTGTTATGCGCTAAATGGCATTCGCGAATGTGTCGGCAGAAGTTTTTGCGTTTGATCCGCTTATAACATCCTATCCACTGACAGGTGACCACAGTGTCTGCATGACTACAATGGGTAGCGCGGAAGTGCGCCGGAACGCTCTTGCACGTAACCTCGACACCGCAAGCAATGGAGTCACTCTCGCCGATCCACCGGCAAGACGTTGCCGCGCGACATGAGTGGGCGGACTGTGTCCGAATGGCGCTTACATGAGGTGATTCAGATATGCCTTCAGCGGTCTGGCGCAGACTCGTCATTAAAATACAGTAACAGGATCAAGCGATTGCGGAACGTACTGGATGTGCCACTGGCAGTACGGGCATGGCGTAATTAATAGTGCCCAAAAAATCTGCCATTTCATGGCCAATTTCCAATGGGACCAGGGTAGCATCCCATACGATACCCACTTGTTGACGGTGCACATGTAGCGCACTGTCTAACCTATCGCACAGTAGGTGTATCAACAAAGTCGCTGTGAGAAGCAACCCGCTTACCACCTGGAAATTTGTACCGGGAGCGCGTTCTTCAACGGTGATGCCACTCTGTATGTCAGTTGTCGGCGGTAAAAACTTTTCATAGCCAAATTTGAGACCTACAGAAAGAACCGAGTTCCAGTGTGTGGCCCAATCAATAGTCCTGCACATTGAATCCAGTCCGCATGCTGGTTGGTAGTTGTGTGAAGTGCCAGTGGACATGGAGTCAGACTGAGAGACGATTGTGCCGAGGTAAGAGTGTTTTTGTCGGGGGCAGGGACAACGAGCCATTCGCGTCACCTGCTTAAATCCAGCTTCCTTGGTCGGGGTCTTTTCTTGGTAGATGAGTGACTTGCCGTCAATGCAGTCGCATGGAATATGCTCCAGGGCATGAAGTCAGCTGGAAAACTGGTAGGCATGTTCCTGAGCTCGAAGATTATTAACTCAACCACCAGGGGTGACGAGAAACCATATATAGCAGCTTTCGGAGCGGGTCGATCGGGCACTGTAGGTATCGATCATAGGGAGAAACCGGGTGTATGCCAATTGAGCGCCTCCAACTCTGAGAACTGACAGGTCACATCACGGAGAGTTTCCAGGACACACCCCTGAGATCAGAAAGCACGAGTCGTTATCGTCTGATCATGTAAGGCAAATCTATGTGAATGATAAAGGTTCTCCTGTCCGAGTTCCGAGGGCCACTAGCCTATACCAGGTGATGTTGGATATCAATGTTCAATGCCACTATCAATACACCGGTAGTGCAAAAAGAACAAGGTGTTTGCTCACGTTGGGAGTTCGGAGAGATGTAATCATTGCATGTAATCATGTTTACCTATGCCGAGTCTGACTCTCACGCCTCGTCGAGGCACCCGTCCACTCCTCCGTCCACTCCTCCGTCCACTCGTCCGCCCACCACTCAACATTCACGAATATCATGAGACCTTTGCATGCAAACCATTCGAGAGAAAACTCTCCGTGCAGTGTTTTTCACCACAACTACCGTGCCCCCGCAACCTCCACTCGAGACCTTTGGTGTGTATGTCGGAAATATTCAAATACCGCAAGGGCATTCGAAGACTGCTGAACACGGCCAACACCTGGCGGCGTCATCTACGTGATGAAGACGAAAGTATCGCGATCCGTCTGGCTGCGTGTTTGGATGAGTTTCGATTCATATCTACGACGGCAGCTGCCAATCGAGCCACTGCTGCGGTCAAGAGACCCGCAGGGGATAACCTTGCCAGTGATGGTCGCCGTTCGCCATATGGACAACGGGATCGTCAGGTCTGTTCAATTCATACTTCTCTGCAGGAATTCCATGCTGATTTTCTAAGAAGAGTTTATTTGTACTTACACTAAAGTACGTGGCATTGAAACGCTCGCGCTGGAAGACAGCACCTTGCCGGCATTGAAGGGAGGACAGTCTGCCGAAAAACATCAGATACGAACCTGAGATCGGCTGGCTTGGAATCTTGAAAAGTTGACGCCCCCGCTTATCTTCCGGTTATCGCGACGGCAGCCACGGCAGCACTGATTCCATCGGCAGTCCGACTCGACTCCGAGTTTGATTCTGTGTTCTCTCCACTTGCTTCCGCTGCTGGCGTCGCGCGAACGCATGGTGACGGGGCTCCCGCACACGTTGCATGGGTTGCAAGTGGCCGAGTACGTGCGGTGGGTGGGGGAGCCCGAGGAGGCTTTGTCGAGGGGTGCGCCATGCATTGGGAGAGCGGGACGGATAGGAGGTGAGTCGAGCTACTAGTGCGGGCTGTGCTCCACGTTGGGAGTAGGCCGGGCACGTATGACCTCCAGCCGCACCCATCCCAAAGAAGGTTGCCATTGCGGTGCTGACTCATCGCTGTCACTCTGCAAACTCAATTCTGATCCATACCCTGAAAATTCCACAATCTCATTGTGAGCGAATCGCTGTGACTCTTGACAGCGCGGCATCACTCTCCCGATGAATACACGTTGCCTCAGCGGTCTGAGTGTTCTTGAGGACTAACATCCGTACATTAACACTAAAATCCCGCTCTCAGAGCGGGGACAATTTATCATCAGAGAAAATGGCGGTATAAGGCACACCGTCCTCACGGATGACACCGCGATACATGCCATCACAGTTGAGCGGCAGGGTAACTGATCCAGTGAGCAATGAATTTCGAGCATGCGAGACAGAAATACAGGAACATTACCGTTTCCTTGTCTATCCAAGGCAATGACACCGCCCGTGCCACCATCCTTGAATAGGTCGTCGATGGCATGCTGCGACGCTTCTTCAACAGACTCGTGGAGATGTTCCATGCGATGCGCTATTGCCGAGGCAGTATTCTGGCGGATAAAGTACTGACAGTTTGAAAAGTTGGAGCGCATGTAAGCACATCGTTTGGTCAAATGCAATGATATTTGTCCTACATCGCCGTCGCCAGTTCCAGAAATCCCAACACCGTAGCAGGTAGGTCGCCCAAACAGGCGGTCCCAGGCCCGCTTGAAGAAACCCCCTTTGCGCTGCCATTCTGCTGCCCAGAACCCACTACCCATGATGGGGGTATCGCCTACGCGTCCGACTAGTTTGTTGGTCCTCCCGCCAGTAGAGGTCACCGTGGCAATACATCCACGGACGTCCAGCGCGACGGCACCGACAGTACCCATCGGCATCAAATCTATCGGATCAAGTTTGCTTTCCAGAGAACCCACTTCCGTCGCCTCTGTCTCGCAGTCCGATTCGGACTTGGTATCTGGGGTGCATGGCGATTCAATTGGCTCCACAGGTAGACCGAGTCCAATTCTGTGTTGTCTCCACCTCGCCTCAGTCCAAAAGTAAGACGGGTCGACGGTCTGAATACCGAGGTGCTCGGCACCGATAGTTTCTGCAGTTTCGCCGGAGAGCATAGGGTGTGGTACGAGACTGGGCGAGAGGTAGAGTGCACGAACGAGAT